>CM075734.1:8399227-8654227 GCA_037974335.1 Prionace glauca
CACTCTAAAACACAGGCTTTTGGTGCAAGGCTGCGCAAAGGCAACTAATTTTCCCTATAATTGAAACCTTTTTCACATTTGCCCACCTTTTTCTCCTTATCTCTCAATTGTCTTCAAATATCCCTTTAAAAACTCAGCTTCCCGAATATTCAAACTTTCCTACTCTGATTTTACTGTTATTTTTGTCTCAATAAGATATTTGAAAGTACCCGCCCGTTTACATATGAACCTCCTGTAAATGCAAATATTCCGAAGAACGGTCAGATCCCTTAGACAGTCAATTTCAACAATTGTCCCCCAAATACAAATTGCAGATTTACCTGAGGTGGTTAGCACTGCTGCCTCAGCACAGTAAGAAGTCTCACAACACCAAGTTAAAGTCCAACAGATTTATTTGGTAGCACAAGCTACAAGCTTTTGGAGTGCTGCCCCCTTCAACAGGTGATGAACTATTGGACTTTAACCTGGGACTTCTTACTCTGCTTACCCCAATCCAACGCAGGCATCTCCACATCATGGCTACCGTCAATGCCTCACAGCACAGGGGCCCGAGTTCAATTCCAGGGTCACTGTCTGTGTGGAGTTCGCACGTTCTCCCTGTGTCTGCGTGAGTTTTCGCCAATGCTCCGGTTTTCTCCCACAATCCGAAAGACAGGCTTTGCCTCACTCTCTTTCTGCACAGTGCTTGTGTATCCCAATAAATCCCATGGTCTTTCCCTGTGGCTTCCAACAGTCGACTCAAAGATGTGCAGAGTTGCGGTAGTTGACAGACATCCTTGCCTCAGTGCCATCCTCTCTGTCCTGAGGGGTCCCTGTGTTTTCAGTCTTCCCTTCTAGAACATAGAAAAACTACACCTCCAACCTTTGTGTCATTGGCAAACTTACCAACCCATCCCTCCACTTCCTCATCTAGGTCATCTATAAAAATTACAAAGAGCAAGGGTCCCAGAACAGATCCTTGGGGCACTCCACTGGTGACCGACCTCCATGCAGATCTATCCTTCTGTCCCCCAAGTGCTCGGTTTCCTATCACATCCCACCTTCTATCCTTCCAGATTGATGGGGGTGATTGTAGAAAAGTTTCTTTTGAGATGAGGGCTTTAGGACGATCTCAGTCAGTTGGAGGTGCTGCCTATCTGCGCTTGCCACTTTCTGATCCTCGCTGCATGTTTTCACTGGGAGAGGGAATTTTTAAATTCTTCATGGAGCATTATTTCTCAAAGGTTTTTCACATGTCTCCTAGTTCCTAAGCACTTGTTCCCAACGGGCAAATGAGAACTGCTTTAGCCATTCAAATTCGATGTACACCCTGTTCTGCTGCTTTCAGAGGGAGCAGAATTCCTGATGGGACATCTCCAGCACTAGCCCATCTGTGCTTAAGGTAGCCTACATTGCCACCTCATAGTTCAGCTGAACTCTTCAGTCTACGGGGAGTAAACCTTGTGAGCCTTGACTGAAAGCTTACTTTGCAACAGCACTATGCTTTCTACTAGCCTCCCCACCTACTGAGTAGGTGGAAATGAAGGGAGGCATGGTAGCACAGTGGTTAGTACTGCTGCCTCACAGCTCCAGGGACCGTGATTCGATTCCTGGCTTGGGTTACTGTGATGTGGATGTGCCGGCGTTGTATTTTTCTTGGGTTACTGTCTGTGTGGAATTTGCAAGTACTCCCCGTGTCTGCATGGGTTTTCTCCAGAAGCTCTGGTTTCCCCCTCAGTCCAAAGAAGTGCAGGTTAGGTTGATTGGCCATGCTAAATTGTTCCTTAGTGTCAAGAGGATTCAAGTATTTTTTTTTCAGTAGGGGATTAGTAGAGTAAATACATGGGGTTACAGTGATCAAGTCTGGATGGGATTGTTGACGATTCAGGCTCGATGGCTCGAATGATCACCTGCACTATTGGGATTCTATGGTTCTTTGAAGGCCTCCACCTCATTCTCATCAAACTTGGGGATTAAATAAGCAAACTAGAACAACTCTGTACTCAGACCTAAGCAAGGGGTGCCACCAATATGCACAGGAGACCTGTCCCTATGCAATTCCAGCCTTCTGCATTTCTCTCCCTTTCTATCTCTCTTTCCCTTTAGAATTCTGGCTCTAGCTGCGCTTTTTTTTTTGTTTTTATTCCAATTCAAACCAATCAAATCCAATTCAGAGTCTCAACAAGTTGAGACATTCCCAATCCAAGCTGACAAGACAGGGTTCTCACCACCTGTCTTTTTTTAAATTAACTAGAAACCAGTAGTCGTCATAAGGAGGCTTACCCGTAGTTGTAGTTTTTTCTTAGCTTTATAAGTACTAACCTCCGGATATCGGCCTCATTGTTCCTGTGGAGCAGCACGGAGAGGCAGCGATTTGGGCGTGTGTAGAGTTCGAGTTTAAGGTCATTTTTAACTTTTTCTTTTTGTTAAAGTAGTGAGCAATGGTAGTTTTTCTTCACCTTTTTTTTAAATTAACTAGAAACCGGAAGTCGTCATAAGGAGGCTTACCGGTAGTTGTAGTTTTTTTTTGTCTCTCTGACCCTATAAATTGGTACAGAGAGGAAACCCGATCCTCTACACAGGTAGAGTATCCCACCCTCCACCCTCCTCTAACCTAATAATAAGTGTGTGGGAAGTTTTTTTTTCACTCCTGGAAATTGTATCAGAGATGGCAGTTCAGGCAGTACGCTGCACCTCCTGCGGTATGTACGAGGTGAGGGACACCAGTAGTGTTCCTGCTGATTATACCTGCAGGAAGTGTGCACACTTGCAGCTCCTAGAGGATCGTGTTAAGGAGCTGGAATTGGAGGAACTCCGGATAATTTGGGAGGTTGAGGCGGACATTGACAGGAGTTACAAAGAGATAGTCACTCCTAAAAATGATTCTTGGGTAACTGCTAGGAAGAGGGATAAGAAGCAATCGGGGAGACAATCCCCCAGGGCTGTTCCCCTCCAAAATAAGTTTTCTGTCCTGGAGGCTACAGTTGAGGAAGAATCAACTGGAGATAGCCAAAGGGAGCAGGTCTCTGGAGGTGAGCCTGGTGTGAAGGCTCAGATGGGTAGGGGAAGTAAAAGATTGGGCCTGATGATTGGGGGCTCCATAATTAGGGGGACAGATAGGAGAGTCAACAGTAATGAACGGGACTCAGGGCTGGTGTGTTGCCTCCCAGGGGCTGGGGTCCTGGATGTCTCAGAGCGGGTGTTCAAGACTCTTAAGGGAGTGGCATTATTAGTCAAAGACTGTATCACACTGACAGAAAAAAAGTTTGATGAGGACTTGTCTATTGAGGTAGTATGGGCTGAGATTAGAAATAGGAGAGGAGAGGTCACCCTGTTGGGAGTCTTTTATAGACCTCCTAAAAGTTCTAGAGAGGTAGAGGAAAGGATTGCAGAGACGATCCTGGACAGGAGTGAAAGTAATAGGGTAATTGTTATGGGAGACTTTAACTTTACTAATATTGATTGGAATAGCTATAGTTCTAGCTCGTTAGAGGGGCCAGTTTTTACATAAAGTGTGCAGGAAGGTTTTTTGACTCAGTATGTAGATAGGCCAACTGGAGGTGAGGCTATATTGGATTTGGTGCTGGGAAATGAGCCAGACCAGGTGTTAGACTTGGAAGTTGGTGAGCATTTTGGTGATAGTGACAATAATTCGGTTACGTTCAACTTAGTGATGGAAAGGGATAGGCATGAATCTAGGGGCAGTAGTTATAGCTGGGGGAAGGGTAATTATGAGGCTATTACAAAGAACAAAACAGCACGGGAAACAGGCCCTTCGGCCCAACGAGCCCGCGCCGCCGTCCCATGGTCAGTGACCTATTCATGACTCTAGTCTATGCCTAATGTGTGAGGATCAGGGAGGTCCAATATAGGGACAATTTGTTACCCAATCAATCAGCCTAAAAGCACATTTTTGGGATGTGGGAGGAAACCGGAGCACCCGGAGGAAACCCACGCAACCACGGGGAGAACGCGCAAACTCCCACGGACACAGGCCCAACTCCATGTGTCCGCACAGTAACAGAGATAGCCTCTGTGCTGCCATGATGCCCTCGAGATGGTAAGTGCCTGTGGATAAAAATTTCATTATTAAAGACTCTATACCCCTGAGACTAAACTGACCCCAAGCCTACAATGCTTAATAAGGCCTGCTATATCCCCCTATATGTAAACTGCTCATGTGGCTGTCCAAGTGACTCTTGAACAACCCTAGCGTGCCTGCTTCCACCACCTCACTCGGCAGTGCATTCCACATCCCCACTACCCTTTGTGTGAAAAACTGCCCTCTAACATTAGTCTTATATCTAGCCCCCCTCACCCTAAGCCTGTGACCCCTCGTTCTATCCATTTCTAATAGCGGAAAAAGCTTATCACCATCTACTCTATCTGTCCCCTTCATAATCTTATAAACCTCTATCAAATCCCCCCTCAGCTGACGTCTCTCAAGGGAAAACAGCCCAAGTGCGTTCAATCTTTCCTCGTAAGACAGCCCTTCCATACCAGGCAACATCCTGGTAAATCTCCTCTGCACTCTCTCCAGGATCTCTACATCCTTCCGGTAGTACGGCGACCAGACTGGACGCAGTACTCCAGGTGAGGCCTAACCAACGTTCTATACAACTGCAACATCAGACTCCTACTCTTATATTCTATACCCCTTCCTATGAAGGCTAACATGCCATACGCTTTCCTCATCACATTCTGCACCTGCACCGACACCTTCAGGGACTTGTGTACCTGCACCCCCGGGTCTCTCTGCGTATCTATACTCCGGATAGTTCTACCTTTTATCATATAACTCCCTTCCACATTATTCCGGCCAAAGTGCATCACCTCGCATTTCTCCGGATTAAATTCCATTTGCCATCTATCTGCCCAATCTACCAGCCTATCTATGTCCTGTTGCATTGCCAGGCACTGCTCCTCAGTACCCGCCAATCCAACCAACTTAGTGTCATCAGCAAATTTGCTGATCACACCACCTACCCCCTCTTCCAAGTCATTAATATATACTACAAATAGTAGAGGTCCTAGTACCGAGCCCTGCGGCACCCCACTGGTGACAGACCTCCAATTGGAAAAGGAGCCCTCCACTACTACCCGCTGTCTTCTCCTCCCAAGCCAGTTCTTCACCCATCTACATACCTGGCCTTGTATCCCATGAGCCTTCACCTTTTCTATCAGCCTACCGTGAGGGACCTTGTCAAACGCCTTACTGAAATCCATACAGACAACATCAACGGCTTGTCCTTCGTCAACCGTTTTTGTCACCTCTTCAAAAAATTCCAATAGATTCGTAAGGCACGACCTCCCTGTAACGAAGCCATGCTGCGTATCCCTAATCAGATTGCAGCGCTCCAGATGCTCATACATCCTATCCTTGAGGATCCTCTCCATTATCTTGCCTATAACTGAAGTCAAGCTCACTGGCCTATAGTTCCCTGGGTTATCCCTCTGACCCTTCTTAAACAACGGCACAACATTTGCAATCCGCCAATCCTCTGGGACCTCACCTGTGTCCAAAGAAGAGACAAAGATTTGCGTCAGAGGCCCAGCAATTTCATCCCTCACCTCCCTTAGCAGCCTAGGATAGATGCCATCAGGCCCCGGAGATTTGTCTGTCTTTATATTGTCTAAAAGTCCCAACACCTCTTCCCTCGTGATGACTATTTCCCTCAACGGATCCTCAAACTTCTCAAGCACAGCAGCAGAGGACTGACCCCTCTCCTGAGTGAATACCGACGCAAAGTATTCATTCAAGATCTCCCCCATTCCCCCAGGCTCCAAGCATAGTTCCCCTCCTCTGTCCCTGAGAGGACCAATGTTCCCTCTAACCATCCTTTTGTTTCTAATATAAGAGTAAAATGCTTTAGGATTTTCCTTAATCCTACCCGCCAAAGCCATTTCGTGGCCCCTTTTTGCCTTTCTGATGCCCCTTTTAAGTTCCCTCCTACATTCTCTGTATTCTTCTAACGCTATCTCTGTCCTCAAATGCCTCGATCTAGTGTACGCTTCCCTCTTTCTCCTGACCAGGTCCTCAATATCCCTAGTTACCCACGGCTCTCTAATCCTACCTTTCCCATCCTTCCTCTTGACCGGCACATGTCTTTCCTGTAAAGATTGTAGTTTTCCCTTGAGAGACTCCCACATACCCAGCGTCGACCTACCGTTAAATAGCGTACCCCAGTCCGTATCTTTAAGATCCTGCCTAATCCGGCTGTATCTAGCCCTCCCCCAATTTAACACCCTCCCCTTAGGACAGGCTTCATCTTTATCCATTAATATCTTGAACCAGACAGAGTTGTGGTCACTGTTAGCCACATGCTCTCCTACCTCAACGTCAACCACCTGCCCAGGCTCATTCCCCAGAACCAAGTCAAGTATAGCCCCCTCCCTGGTCGGTCTATCCACGTACTGCTCCAGGGATCCTTCCATTACACACTGTACAAATTCCTCCCCGTCAGCACCCTCTGATCTCAGTACATTCCAATCTACCCTGGGGAGATTAAAATCTCCCACTACCACCACCCTATTCTTCCTGCACTTATCTAGAATGTCCCTGCTTATCCCTTCTTCCACAGCCCTCGGGCTGTTGGGCGGTCTGTAGTAAACACCCAGCATAGTAACATCACCCTTCCTATTCCTCAACTCCACCCATAGCGACTCGATTCCTACATCCTCCGTACCTCCCTCCCTCTGCACTGCTACGATGCAATCCTTAACTAACAACGCCACTCCCCCACCTCTCAGCGACCCACCCCTATCTCGCCTGAAACACTTATACCCAGGAACATTCAACTGCCAATCCTGCCCTTCCTTTAACCAAGTCTCTGTCACCGCCACCACTTCCAACTTCCTTTCAAACATTAATGCCTTCAGTTCATCTGTTTTGCCAGTCACACTCCTAGCATTGAAACACATGCACTGAAGACCCTCCGAAACAACCCGATCCTTCTTCCTACCCTCCGGGCCTACCCTATCCCCAATCCCAGTTCCGTCTACCTCCCCACCCACCCTCCATATTAGTTTAAACCCTGCCGATACACACCAGCTAACCTTCCAGCTAAGATATGTATGCCCTTCCCAGTTAACTGTACCCCATCCCTCTTGTATATTTGCCATTCTTTCATAAAGACTTCCCAGTGGTCTATGAATATAAATCCCTCTGCCCTACACCAATCTTTCAACCAAGCATTTAATTGGATTAGTTCATTACTTCTAGCCCTGCTAGCCCCAGGCACCGGCAGCAGCCCAGAGAACGCCACCCTGGAGGCCCTACATTTCAGCCTGGCCCCCAATTCCCTGAACTGCCTGCGTATGTCCCCCCTGCACTTTGTTCCTACATCCTTCTCTCCTACATGCACTATCACATTCGACTCAGTCCCTCCACCCTTCAAGATTCCCTCTACCCTTTCTGAGATGTCCTGTACCCCAGCTCCAGGGAGGCAGACTACCATCCTGGAGTCCCGCTTTTGCCCACAGAATCGCCTGTCAATCCCCTTGACATTCCCATCCCCCACCACTATCTCACACCCTGCACTCTTCACTTTCTGATCTCCCTCCCTTGCCTTCTCTACCCCAACTGTCACCCCACCCTTGACATTCCGGGGTAATTCATCTGGGGCATTCCTAGTACTTTTCTTTTTGCTCTTCCTAACTGTAACCCAACCATCTATACTTGTAGGTTCTGGTATTAGCTCAGTGTTGCCGTTCCTCTCCATTACCTCCTCATTTTCCCTAACTAAAAACATATCCTCCAGTCTCAGTTCCAGCTGCCTCACCCGGGCCCTTAATCGCTGCACCTCAAGACATTTCCCGCATATGTGGGCTTTCGGGAGATGTGCTGTCTCCAGAAATGTCCACATATGGCATCGAACACAGTGAACACGTGTAACCCTAGACCCTGGCATTATGGTTGACCCCTGTTAAGGTGTGATATGAAGCCCTGTCACCGAGCCTGCGCTCGCCCAAGCCCAGTGAGCTTAAGCCCTTTTACCTCTCACTCTGCTTCCCTCCTCACTCCGCTTCCCTCCTCACTCTGCTGCCCGCTATCTACCTTGGCCTTCTTTTTATACTCCCGCGCTCCCTTCCCAGCAGCCCCTGCGCCTATCTCCCGCTACGGAGCACCAAAACAAACAAAAACCCTCCCGAACTAGAAGTCAGTCAAAATGTAGTATTTACAAGGCAGCACACTCACCAAAAGGCAGCCACTCGTCGAAATCTCTGTTCCAGAGAACAGTATTAGGAGAGAATTAGGGAGCATAGGTTGGTCTAGGAAACTACAGGGGCTGGAAACATCTGAAATGTGGAGTTTATTCAAGGAACAGCTACTGCGAGTCCTTGATAAGTATGTCCCTATCAGGCAAGGAGGAAATGGTCGAGTAAGGGAACCGTGGTGCACTAAAAAAGTTGATTCGCTGGTTAAAAGGAAAAAGGAGGCTTATGTCAGGATGAGGCTTGAAGACTCAGGTAGTGCACTGGAAAGCTATAGGTTAGCCAGGAGGGAGCTAAAGAATGAGTTAAGAAGAGCCAAAAGAGGACACGAGAAGACTTTGGCTGATAGGATTAAGGAGAATCCTAAAGCTTTCTTTAGATATGTTAAGAATAGAAGATTGGTTAGGGCAAGATTAGGGCCAGTCAGAGACAGCAGTGGGAAGTTATGTGTGGAGCCGGAAGAGATTGGAGAGGCACTGAACAAATATTTTTCTTCGGTATTCACGCAGGGAGACATAAATGTAGTTGTGGAGAACACAGGGTTACAGGGTTGTAAACTGGATAGTATTGAAGTAGATGAGGATGTGCTAGATATTCTTGAGGGTTTGAAAATAGATAAGTCCCCTGGGCCGGATGGGATTTACCCTCGGATTCTCTGGGAGGCAAGAGAGGCGATTGCAGAGCCTCTGGCTCTGATCTTCAGGTCGTCGTTGGTCACAGGTATAGTGCCAGAAGACTGGAGGATAGCGAATGTTGTCCCATTGTTTAAGAAGGGGAATAGAGACTTTCCTGGGAATTATAGACCGGTGAGTCTTACTTCTGTTGTGGGCAAAGTATTAGAAAAAATTATTAGAGATAGGATTTATAGTTATTTAGAGAGTAAGGAATTGATTGGAGATAGTCAGCATGGTTTTGTGAAGGGTAGGTCGTGCCTTACTAACCTTATTGAGTTTTTTGAAAAAGTGACCAAAGAGGTGGATGGGGATAAGGCAGTTGACATGGTATATATGGACTTTAGTAAGGCATTTGATAAGGTTCCCCATGGAAGGCTTCTGCAGAAAATGCAGATGTATGGGATTGAGGGCAATTTAGTTAATTGGATCAGGAATTGGCTAGCTGATAGAAGACAGAGGGTGGTGGTTGATGGAAAGTATTCGTCATGGAGTTCGGTTACAAGTGGTGTGCCTCAGGGATCTGTTTTGGGGCCACTGCTGTTTGTAATTTTTATAAATGATCTGGATGAGGGTATAGAAGGATGGATTAGTAAATTTGCTGATGACACCAAAGTCGGAGGAGTGGTAGATAGTGAAGAGGGGTGTCATAGTTTACAGAGAGACTTGGACAAGTTGCAGAGCTGGGCCGAGAGGTGGCAAATGGAGTTTAATGCGGAAAAGTGTGAAGTAATTCACTTTGGCAGGAATAACAAATGTGTAGAGTATAGGGCTAACGGTAGGACTCTGAATAGTGTTGACGAACAAAGGGATCTAGGTGTATATGTGCATAGATCCCTGAAAGTTGGAAATCAAGTAGATAAGGTTGTTAGGAAGGCATACGGTGTCTTGGCGTTTATTGGTAGGGGGATTGAATTTTGGAGCCTCAACGTCATGTTGCAACTGTACAAAACTCTGGTGCGGCCGCACTTGGAGTATTGTGTACAGTTCTGGTCCCCACATTATAAGAAAGATGTGGAGGCATTGGAGAGGGTGCAGAGGAGGTTTACCAGGATGTTGCCTGGTGTGGAGGGAAGGTCCTATGAGGAGAGGCTGAGGGATTTGAGGTTGTTTTCGTTAGGATTAAGAGGAGACCTTATTGAAACGTACAAGATGATTAGAGGTTTAGATAGGGTGGATAGTGATAGCCTTTTTCCTCGGATGGAGAAAGCTAGCACGAGGGGACACAGCTTTAAATTAAGGGGTGGTAGTTATAGGACGGATGTCAGAGGTAGGTTCTTTACCCAGAGGGTGGTAAGGGTATGGAATGCCCTGCCTGCTGCAGTTGTAGATGCGCCAAGTTTGGGGGCGTTTAAGAGGTCCGTGGATAGGTTTATGGATGGAAAGGGAATGGTTTAGGTTAGAGGGTCATTGCTTTTTTCTTAATTGGTCGGTGAAAAGGACCTTAGGAGGAGAGGTAATAAGCCGTGGATAACGAAGGAGGTGAAGGAAAGTGTTAAATCAAAAGTGGAGGTGTTTAGAGTAGCTAAGAATAGTGGGCGAGAAGAGGATTGGGAGAGGTTTAAATGTCAACAAAGAATGGCAAAGAAATTGGTAAAGAAGGGTAGGATAAACTGAAGCTGAGCTAGCGCTTAATATAAAAAAGGATAGCAAAAGTTTTTATAAATATATAAAAAGGAAGAGGCTGGCTAGGGTGAACGTTGGTCCTTTAGAGGATGAGAAAGGGGAGCTAGTGGTAGGGGATGGGGATATGGCTAAGGTCTTGAATAACTTTTTTGTTTCTGTCTTCACGGAGGAGGACGTGAATAATTTGCCGGGTGTTAGCGATGGAAAGGTGGTAGAAATGGAGGGTCTTAATGACATTACTGTTACTAGAGAGGTGGTGCTCGACAGACTGGAGGGGCTGATTGTGGACAAGTCCCCAGGACTGGATGGAATGCATCTGAGGGTTCTGAAAGAAATGGCGGAGGTGATAGTGGATGCCTTGGTGGTTATTTTCCAAACGTTGCTGGATTCCGGGGAAGTGCCAGAAGATTGGAAAGCAGCTAATGTTACGCCGTTGTTTAAGAAGGGAGCCAGACGAAAGGCTGGGAATTATAGGCCAGTTAGTTTAACGTCTGTTGTAGGTAAAATGTTAGACTCCGTCATCAAGGAGGAAATAGCGAGGCATCTTGAGGGGAATTGCTTGACAGAGCAGACGCAGCACGGTTTCGTTAAGGGGAAGTCATGTCTGACGAATTTATTGGAGTTCTATGAGGATGTGTCTAGGGCGGTGGATAGAGGAGAGCCGGTGGATGTGGTCTTTCTTGATTTTCAGAAGGCGTTTGACAAGGTACCTCAAGAGGTTATCGCAGAAGGTAAGGGGGCATGGAGTTGGGGGTAGGGTGTTAGCGTGGATAGAGGATTGGTTGTCAAATAGGAGGCAGAGAGTGGGGGTCAATGGGTGCTATTCGGATTGGCGGTTGGTGACTAGTGGAATGCCCCAGGGGTCGGTGCTGGGGCCTCAGCTATTTACCATTTATATAGATGATCTGGAGGAGGGAACCGAGTGTATGGTGTCGAAATTTGCTGATGACACCAAGATTGGTGGAACGGCAAATTGCGCGGAGGGTGTGGAGAGTCTGCAGAAGGATCTAGATAGGCTGGGCGAATGGGCCAGGAAATGGCAAATGGAATTTAATGTTAGCAAGTGCGAGGTGGTCCACTTTGGTAGGAATAATGGTAGGAAGGACTACTACTTATGGGGCGAAAAACTGCAGCAGGTGACGGTGCAGAGGGACCTCGGGGTCCTTGTGCATGAGTCGCAAAAACCCAGCCTGCAGGTGCAGCAGGTGGTCAGGAAGGCGAATGGGATGCTGGCCTTCATAGCGAGGGGGAGTGAATGTAAAAGTAGGGAGGTCTTGCTGTGGCTGTATAGGGCATTAGTGAGGCCGCAGCTGGAGTACTGTGTGCAGTTTTGGTCGCTGTACTTACGCAAGGATATTTTGGCCTTGGAGTGAGTGCAGAGGAGGTTTACTAGGCTGATACCGGAGTTGAGAGGGTTGAGCTATGAGGAGTGGCTGAATAAACTAGGCTTGTACTCGTTAGAGTTTAGAAGAATGAGGGGAGATCTCATTGAGACATATAAGATGATGAATGGGATGGATAGGATAGAGGTGGAGAGACTCTTCCTGCTCAGAAAGGACAGTAGGACTAGGGGGCACAGCCTCAAGATAAAGGGGGGCAGTTTAGAACGGAGTTGAGGAGGAACTTCTTCACTCAAAGGGTGGTGAATCTCTGGAATTCTCTGCCCGTTGAAGTGGTGGAGGCTGCCTCGCTAAATATTTTTAAGACGCGAATTGATGGGTTTTTGATGGGCGAGGGGATTAAGGGTTATGGGGAGAAAGCGGGAAAGTGGAACTGAGCCATGACAGATCAGCCATGATCTTATTGAATGGCGGGGCAGGCTCGAGGGGCCAGATGGCCTACTCCTGCTCCTATTTCTTATGTTCTTATGCAACATCGAGGGCCGAAGGGCCTGTTCTGCGCTGTAATGTTCTATGGGCTTTATCTACATGATCCAAGCTGATTAGAGTAGGTATTGCTCTCCCTCCAAGACTTGATCTCATTTGAATCTTAGCCAAAAGGCCGAGATGCCGCTTTTAAAAATTGCTTCGAATGAAGCTGAAGTGTAACCTAATGACTTCAACCAAGTACAACGTGTTGATATTACACTTGACCTTAGCCAAAAAGCTAAGAAGCAGCTGGGCTGTCTGCAGGAACTGAGTTGTTTTCTCGTTTAGAAAGACTTATTGTATTTGTTTAAAATGTTTAGAAAGACTTATTGTATTTGTTTAAAATCACTGAATGTTCCTCAGTAGTAAGACCGCACTTGGAACACTGTGTACAGTTCTAGTCACCCTATTATAGAAAGAGTGCAGAAGAGATTTGCTAGGATGCCACTGGGACTTGATGGTTTGACTTATAAGGAGAGGCTGGATGAACTGGGACTCTTTTCCTTGGAGCACAGGAGGCTGAGGGGTGATCTTAAAGAGGTCTATAAAATAATGAGGGGCATAGATCAGCAAGGTGGGGGAGTCTAAAACTAGAGGGCATAGGATTAAGGTGAGAGGAAAGCTCCAGAGAGGCATACAGAGGGTGGTGAGTGTCTGGAACAAGCTGCCAGAAGTAGTAGTAGAG
Source organism: Prionace glauca (assembly GCA_037974335.1). NCBI lineage: Eukaryota > Metazoa > Chordata > Chondrichthyes > Carcharhiniformes > Carcharhinidae > Prionace > Prionace glauca. The sequence continues at coordinate 8,412,271 of CM075734.1, forward strand.
GCGGGTACAATTTTGCCTTTAAAAAAGCATTTAGACAGTTACATGGGTAAGATGGTATAAAGGGATATGGGCCAAACATGGGCAATTGGGACTAGCTTAAGGGTTTAAAAAAAGGGTGGCATGGACAAGTTGGGCCGAAGGGCATGTTTCCATGCTGTAAACCTCTGACTCTATGACCTCTAGTTGAAACTTAATTGCTTATTTATTTTGTGCTCTGCTAGCCCCAGGTGTTGGGAGAGGGTCCTTTAAGGCTGGTGTTAATAACAGAAATAAACAATAAAGTTTCAACTGGGGAACATTCCGTGATTACAAACTTTAAACAAATACAATAAGTCTTTCTAAATGAGAAAACAACTCCTGCAGACAGCCCAGCTTAAAAACAAATCACAGCTAGAGCCAGAATAACAGGAGTATGTTGCATGACAGAGGAAGGGAATGAGAAGCAAGACTGTTTTCAGCCACAAGTTTAGTACATTTTTAAACGGGCGAACAGGGAGTCTGTGAACTTGCATCATTTCCCTTTCTGTTGCAAAAGTATGGAATTTTTCACAAATCCAATGAAATAGTTAATATTCAAATCTGAAAGCCTGACAAGCAAACCACAATTCAGAGATGTAATTTAACACAAGATATGGGGCAGCACAATGGTTAGCACTGCTGCCTCTCAGCCCCAGGGACGTTTCGGAGGTATTGCGTGTCTGCTGCTGGAGCAATTGCTGCTTTTCTTTTTGACCATATAAACCATCTCATCTTAACTTTTACAAAATATTGCAGAAGTCTGTATCAGTGAACTGATACAGATTATGAACTGGGTTCGTAGGAGGGAGGGAGGAACGCAAGAAAATTATAATCATCAGGGAAGAGGTATTGAACAAATTGTTGGGGATGTGGGCTGTCAAATACCCTGGTCCAGATGGATTTCAACATAAGGTCATAAAAGAAGTGGCTAGTGAAATAGTTGATGCATTGAGTTTAAGTATCCAAAATGCTCCAGATCCAGAAACCATTAGGTTGAAATTTAGCCAATCTAACTCCTTTACTCAAAAAGGGGAGGGAGACAGAAAGCAGGAAATTACAGACCAGTTAGCCTAACATCTGGCATTGGAAAATTGGTGATTGGGTCCGCCTTGTTGCCTATCAAGGGGCATACACGCGGTGGGTCATGCAAGGGCTGCTCTTGGATGTTGCTTCGAGAGTTGCCTAGTGCTTCACGTTGTTAGTATATGCTTAAACTGGACCAGCTGATGGGCAACACGACAGCTCAGTGACTATCACTGTTTCCTGTGCAGATACATGGATTTGGGCCAGTATCTGTGGGAGTTTGCACGTTCTCCCTGTGCTTGCATGGGTTTTCTCCGGGTGCTCCAGTTTCCTCCCACACCCCAAAAACGTGCTCTTAGGCTGATTGGTGTTAACAAATTGTCCCTAAATTAGTCGTCCCTCAATCTGGTTATGGTTCCTTTATTGTGGAGTCCAATAGGCATAGACAAAGGTCATAGGTAGAAGAGGGCACTCTCAATGTTAAAATGGCAGCTTAGGCTCGTTGGGCCGAGGGCCTGTTTCCCATGCTGTGTTGTTCTTTGTTCTTTAGAAGCCATTATTAAAGGTGTTATAGCAGGGCACTTTTAAAAATTCAAGACAGTCAGTTAGAGTCAACATGGTTTTGTGAAAGCGAAAACACATTCAACCCATTATCGGTGTTCTTTGAAGGAGTCACGTGCCGTGGATAAAGGGGAACCGGTGGTTTTCAGAAGGTATTTGATAAGTTGCCACATCAAAGCTTATTGTGGAAAATAAATGCCCATGGTGCAATGGATTGGCAATTAGCTAGCTAACAAGATGGAGAGTTGGTATAAATGGGTCTTTTCCTGGTTGGCAGGATGTGACAAGTGGTGTACCACAAGGATCAGCACTGGGACCTCAAATTTTTACAATTTATGTATGTAAATGACTTGGATGAAGCGACTGAAGGTATGGTTGCTAAATTTGCTAATGAGACACATAGGTAGGAAATTATGTCAGGAAGTTACAACGGAACATAAGCTAGGTTAAGTGATAGAGGAAGAATCTTGCAAATGGTGTATAATGTGGGAAAATGTGAAATTGTCCATTTTGTCAGGGAGAATACAAATAAGTTTATTTGATTTATTATTGTCATGTGTTAGGATACAGTGAAAAGTATTGTTTCTTGCATGCTATACAGACAAAGCATACCGTTTCTAGAGAAGGAAAGGAGAGAGTGCAGGATGTAGAGTTACAGTCATAGCTAGAATGTAGAGAAAGGTCAAGGTAGATCCATTCAAAAGTCTAATGACTTTTGTCTTTTCCCCAATGGAAGAAGATGGGAGAGAGTTTGTCCAGGGTGCATGGGGTTCTTAATTATACTGGTTACTTTTCTGAGACAGTAGGGAGTGTAGGTGGAATGAGTGGACATGAGGCTGGTTTGTGTGATGGACTGGGCTTCATTCATGACCCTTTGTAGTTTCTTGCCATCTTGGATAGAGCAGGACCCATACCAAGCTGTGATACAACCGGAAAGAATGCTTTCTATGGTACATCTGTAAAAGTTGGTGAGAGTCGTAGCTGATATGCCAAATTTACTTAATCTTTTGGGAAAGTAAAGGCATTGGTGGACTTTCTTAACTATAGTGTCGGCATGGGGGAGGGGGCCAAGTCAGGTTGTTGGTGATCTGATCGCCTAAACGCTTGAAGCTTTCAACCATTTATTTAGTCCCACTTGATGTAGATAGGGGCATGTTCTTCCCTATGCTCCCTGAAATCAATGAGTATCTCCTTCGTTTTGTTGGCACTGAGGGAGAGGTTATTGCTGTCACATCATTTATTTTCTAAATGGTGAGAGATTGCAAAGCTCTGAGATGCAGAGGGATCTGGGTATCCTTGTGCATGAATCACAAAAAGCTAATATACAGGTACAGCAAGTAATTAAGAAAGGTAATAGAATGTTATTGTTTATCGGGAATTGAATACAAAAGTTGGAGGGCTGTGCTCCAGTTTGACAGGAATGAGACCACATCTGGAATGTTGTGAACAGTATTGATCTCTTTATTTAAGGAAAGATGTAAATGTTTTGGAGCAGTTCAGAGAAGGTTCACTAGACTAATACCAGGAATGGGCAGGTTGTCTTATGAAGAAATGTTAGCGAGGTTAGGTTTGTATCCACTGCAGAGATATTGACAGGATGGATGTGGAGAGGATGTTTCCTCTTGTGGGAGAATCTAGCACTGGGGGTCACTGTTTAAAAATAAGGGGTCGCTCATTTAAGACAGAGATGAGGAGAAATGTTTTCTCTGAGAGTAGGGAATCTCTGGAACTCGCTTCCCCAAAAGGCAGTGGAAGCAGAGACTTTGAATATTTTTAAGGCTGAGCTGGGTAGATTCTTGATTAACAAGGGGGTGAAAGTTTATTGGGGGGGGCGGCAGGAATGTGGGGTTGAGGTTACAATCAGATCAGACATGATCTTATTGAATGTGGCAGCAGACTCAAGGGGCTGAGTGGCCTACTGTGCTTCTAATTCAGATGTATGCAACTGTATGAAGCTAATATCGCAGAACGTATTAATATTGAACTTGAGATTTTCCTGTGTGCCCACCTGAGGATGTGAGTAAATAAATCTCTCGTTTATTCAATGTGAAGGAAGTTTGAACACCTGCAATCAGTCTCAAAGTTTTCTTAGTTGGATTAACATGCAAAATATGATAACTGAGTTGTCAAATATAAGCAGAAGGAGGTTCAAGTCAAGTAAGGTGTGCCACAAATGTTTGTTTCACAAAGCCATTATATTTCCTATTGTAACCTCCCCATGTTTGCAAATCTGGAGAGGCACTGGCTTTGAGTGTTGGATGCGTTTTAGCACTTCAGTGTTGTAAACGCAAGAAAACCGCTGGAAGGCCTTTGGTAAAGTAAGTTTCATTCAAGGGAACAACTTCCTTTCCCAACTCCAACTCTCACAGTCTGAAACATCTAATCCTGAATGATAGCACCCCCCCCCCCTCTAAGTTTCTGTTCCAACCATGTGAGATGGGGTAAAAATTGACTTCCCTAATTTACCCTCCAGATCTGTTGCGAATTTAGGTAGGGTGTGCTTTGCCAGTACTGCCAGAGTCCGACTTAACACACTTTAAGATTGTAAAGAATTAATCTGACAGGTTTTCTGAATTAAAATCAAAGGAATTTAGAATTTAAATTCATTTTTCTTTAACCTAGGTAAATTGTGACCAGCGTTAATATGACACACACATTCCCTGGGCCGCACGCATGTACATGCATATGTATGTTCATACGCGCACACAAATTCAGACGTAGAAGAGATATTTTATCATTCGCGAAGAAGATGAATATTCAAAGCAGTACATGGTTAACTGCCCTTTCAGTGCTCCCAATGCAGTTGTTCCACATTGTGGCCATTTTCAGTTGTCTCCCGATTGTATGGAGCAGATTTCCATGCTTTATTCCAGAAAGATCTCAGTTTACAGTAGATTTCTCAGGATGGTCGCTTTGCAAATCCAGACATGATACTTCCCAGAGTGAAATGGTCTTTTCAACCTCTTGGCATAACATTTCCGTCTCTACTCCTCTGTCTGGCATGGTAAAAATTCTTAAAAAGTCTTGCTGACTGAATATTCCAGAGGAATTTTATTACTGTCTCTGCTGAGGCCATTTTGTTTTTTTGCAGAGCTGGTAATTACATTTTGATGTCTTGTCAAATGTCTGAAGAGTGACAGTGTAAAAGCTAGCAGGAGATGGGGTCTTATAGGCATGGAGGGAGTTGAAAATTTGTCCTTTTTCATCTCACTTGGGTGCAATGCAAGTTAGAGTCATTGAGGTTTACAGCATGGAAACAGGGCCTTTGGCTCAACTTGTCCATGCTGCCCTTTTTTAAAAACTCCTAAGCTAGTCCCAGTTGCCTGCATTTAGCCCATATCCCTCGATACCCATCTTACTCACGTGACTGTCTAAACACTTTTTAAAAGACAAAATTTTACTACTTCTTCTACTACCTCTGGCAGCTTGCTCCAGATACTCACCGCCCTCTGTGTATCTCACACCTCTCACCTTAAAACTATGCCCTCTTGTTTTAGACTCCCCTACCTTTGGGAAAAGATATTGACTATCTAGTTGATTTATGCCCCTCATTATCCAAAGATGTGTGGGTTAGGCTGATTGGCCATGCTAAAATTGCCCTGAGTTTCCTGAGATGCGTAGGCTGGAGGGATTAGTGGGTATGTATGTAGGGATATGGGAGGTAGGGCCTGGGTGGGATTGTGGTCGGTGCAGACTCGATGGGCCGAACGGCCTCTTTCTGTACAGTAGAGATTCTATGATTATATTTTATAGACCTATAAAATCATCCACAGCCTTCTATACTCCACAGGAAAAAAGTCCCTGTTTATCCAGCCTCTCCTTACAATCAGACCATCAAGTCCTGGTAGCATCTAGTAAATCTCTTCTGCACTCTTTTTAGTTTAATAATATCCTTTCTATAATAGAGTGACTAGAACTGAACACAGTATTCCAAGTGTGGCTATACCAATGCCTTGTATAATTTCAACAATACGTCCCAACTCCTGTACTCATGCTGAATGCCTTCTTCACCACCTTGTCCACCTGTGACTCCACTTTCAAGGAGCTATGACCATGTACTCCTAGACCTCTTTGTTCTATAACTCTTCCCAGTGCCCTACCATTAACTGAGTAAGTTCTGCCCTGGTTCAATCTACCAAAATGCATTATCTTGCACTTGTCTAAATTAAAGGATGTCTAAATTAAAATTTAGAGGATGAGAAAGGGGACCTAGTGGTAGGGGATGAGGATATGGCTAAAGTATAGAATAACTTTTTTGTTTCTGTCTTCATGGAGGAGGACGTGAATAATTTGCTGGGTGTTAGCGACGGAAAGGTGGTAGGACTGGAGGGTCTTAATGACATTACTGTTACTAGAGAGGCGGAACTCGACAGACTGGAGGGGCTGATTGTGGACAAGTCCCCAGGACCGGATGGAATGCATCCGAGGGGTCTGAAAGAAATGGCGGAGGTAATAGTGGATGCCTTGGTGGTTATTTTGGTGGTTATTTTCCAGACGTCGCTGGATTCCGGGGAAGTGCCGGATGATTGGAAAATGGCTAATGTTACGCCGTTGTTTAAGAAGGGTGCCAGGCAAAAGGCGGGGAATTATAGGCCGGTTAGTTTAACGTCTGTGGTGGGTAAAATGTTAGAATCTGTCATTAAGGAGGAAATTGCGAGGCATCTTGAAGGGAATTGCTTGATAGAGCAGATGGACGCAGCATGGTTTCATTAAAGGGAAGTCGTGTCTGACAAATTTACTGGAGTTCTGTGAGGATGTGTCTAGGGCGGTGGATAGAGGAGAGCCAGTGGATGTGGTCTTTCTAGATTTTCAGAAGGCATTTGACAAAGTACCTCACAAGAGGTTATTGCAGAAGGTCGAGGGACATGGAGTTGGGGGTAGAGTGTTAGCATGGATAGAGGATTGGTTGTCAAATAGGAGGCAGAGAGTGGGGGTCAACGGGTGCTATTCGGATTGGCGGATGGTGACTAGTGGAGTGCCCCAGGGGTCGGTGCTGGGGCCTCAGCTTTTTGCCATTTATATAGATGATCTGGAGGAGGGAACCGAGTGTAGGGTGTCGAAATTTGCAGATGACACCAAGATTGGGGGAACGGCAAATTGTGCGGAGGGTGTGGAGAGTCTGCAGAAGGATCTAGATAGGCTGGGCGAATGGGCCAGGAAATGGCAAATGGAATTTAATGTTGGCAAGTGTGAGGTGGTCCACTTTGGTAGGAAGGACTATTACTTACGGGCGAAAAACTGCAGCAGGCGACAGTGCAGAGGGACCTCGGGGTCCTTGTGCATGAGTTGCAAAAACCCAGCTTGCAGGTGCAGCAGGTGGTCAGGAAGGCGAATGAGATGCTGGCCTTCATAGCGAGGGGGGTTGAGTATAAAAGTAGGGAGGTCTTGCTGCAGCTGTATAGGGCATTGGTGAGGCCGCAGCTGGAGTACTGTGTGCAGTTTTGGGCTCTGCATCTGCGCAAAGATATTTTGGCCTTGGAGGGAGTGCAGAGGAGGTTTACTAGGCTGATACCGGAGTTGAGGGGGTTGAGCTATGAGGAGAGGCTGAATAAACTGGGCTTGTACTCGTTAGAGTTTAGAAGAATGAGGGGAGATCTCATTGAGACGTATAAGATGATGAATGGGATGGATAGGATAGAGGTGAAGAGACTCTTCCCGCTCAAAAAAGACAGTAGGACTTGGGGGCACAGCCTCAAGATAAAAGGGGGGCGGTTTAGAACAGAGTTGAGGAGGAACTTCTTCACTCAAAGGGTGGTGAATCTCTGGAATTCTCTGCCTGTTGAAGTGGAGGAGGCTGCCTCGCGAAATATTTTTAAGACGCGGGTTGATGGGTTTTTGATAAAAGAGGGGATTAAGGGTTATGGGGAGAAAGCGGGAAAGTGGAACTGAGCAGCGACAGATCAGCCATGATCTTATTGAATGGCGGGGCAGGCTCGAAGGGCTAGATGGCCTACTCCTGCTCCTATTTCTTATGTTCTTATCTTCTTAAACTCCAACTGCCATTTTTCAGCCCACTGGCCCAATTGATCAAGATCCCATTGCAATTCGAGATAACCTTTCTCATTGATCACTATGCCACCAATCTTGGTGTCATCTGCAAACTTACCAACCATGCTTCCTAAATTCTCATCCAAATCATTAATATAAATGACAACAACAATGGACCCAGCACAGATCCCTGAGGCACTGCTGGTCACAGGTCTCCAGTTTGACAAACAATCCTCTACAACCACCCTCTGGCTTCTGTCAAGGAGCTAATTTTGTATCCATTTAAATGCCTTGCCCTAGATCCCGTGAGATTTAACCTTGTGCAGCAACCTACCACGTGGTATCTTGTCAGAGGCCTTGCTGAATGATGAAGTCCATGTAGACAACATCAACTGCACTGCCCTCATCCACCTTCTTGGATCCCCCTTCAAAAAACTCAATCAAATTTGTGAGACATGATCTCCCACTCATAAAGCCACTCTGACTGTCCCGAATCAGTCCTTGCATCTCTAAATGTCTGTGGATCCTGTCTCTCAAAATACCTTCTAACATCTTACCCATCTCAGATGTGAGGTTCACTGGCCTGTAGTTCCCAGGCTTTTCCTTGCACTCTTTTTAAAGACCGGTGACTAACGATGATTCAAATCTGTTAGGGGACCTGCAATTTCCTCCCTAGCCTCCCACAATGTCTTGGAATACATTCATCAGGTCCTGGGGATTTATCTACCTTGATGCACTTTAAGACTTCCAGCACCTCCTTCTCTGTTATATGTATACTCCTCAAGACATCACAATTTATTTCCTCAAGTTCCTTAACATCCATAATTTTCTCAATAGTAAATAAAAGTTGTATATTTGGATGGCTGGCAGTTTTTTGGGATTAAAGTTTATTAAAAACCCAGCCAGTAAAAAAAAGGGCATTAGACGTTGTACCTTATTCTTTAAGAAAAACACTTCTGCCGGGGTCACTCAGTTCTTGACCTCATTACAGCCTTGGTTCAAACATGGGTAAAAGAATGAGTTCAGGTGAGAATGACTGCACTTGACATCAAAGCTGCATTTGACTGAGTATGGCACCAAGGAGCCCTAGCAAAACAGGAGTGAATAGGAATCCAGGGGTGGGAGCAATTCCACTAGTCACTGAGTCATATCTGACACAAAGGATGATGGTTGTGGTGGCTGGAGGTCAATCATTTATTTCAGCTCCAGGACATCGCTGCAGGACTCCCTCGGTAGGGCCAGTTATTCTTAGGTGCTTCATCAATGACCTTTCTTCCATCATAAGGTGATAAGTGGGGATGTTCACAGATTGCGCAATGTTCAACATCATTTGTGACTCCCCAGATCTGAAGCAATCCATGTCCATATGCAGAATGAGCTGTACAATATTCAAATGTAGGCTGACAAGTGGCAAGTAAAATACTCGCCACACAAGTACCAGACAATGACAAGAGAGAATTTAGCCATCTTCCCTTGACATTCAATGGCATTACCAATAGCATTACTATCGCTGCTTGTTTTATCTGCTCTACCTACATCTTGGGGTTACCATTTACCAAAAATTGAATATAAATACTGTGGTTACATGAGCAGGCGAGAGGTTGGAAATTCTGTGGTGAGTAACTCACTTCCTGATTCCACAAGGCGCAAGTCAGGAGTGTGATGGAATACTCTTCACTTGCCTGGATGGTGCAATCCAACAACACTCAAGAAGCTCAGGACCATCCAGGACAAAGCAGTCCCCTTGATTGGCACCCCATCCACAAACATTCACTGACGCATAGTGTGTACCATCTACAAAATGCACGGTGACAGTGGTTAGCACTGCTGCCTCACAGCACCAGGGAGCCAGGTTTGATTCCTGGCTTGGTCACTGTGCAAAGTCTGCATGTTCTCCCCGTGTCTGCGTGGGTTTCCTCTGGTTTCCTCCCACAGTCTGAAAGATGTGTAGGTTAGGTGGATTGTCTATGCTAAATTTTCCCTCTGTACCCGAACAGAGTGTGGCGACTAGGGCGATTTTCACAATAATTTCATTGCAGTGTTAATGTAAGCCTACTTATGACACAAATAAACTTAAAGATGCACTGTAACATCTTCCAAATCCATACCATTACCACCTAGAAGGACAAGGGCAGCGGATAACTGGGAACACCACCACCACCTGGATGTTCCCCTCCAAGTCACTCACCACCCTGACTTGGAAATATATCACCTTTCCTTCACTGTCGCTGGGTCAAAATCATGGAATTCCCTTCCCAACAGCACTGTGGGTGTATCTGCACTTCAGGGAGCGCAGCAGTTCATTACCACCTTCTCAACAGGTAATAAGAATGGGCAATAAAAGCTGGCCTAGCTAGCAATGTCTACATCCTATGAACAAATAACTGAAACCAAAACTCACCCTAATTCATCCCCAACTCCACAGAGAACCCAGCCTGATCCCCGTAACCTCACCCCCAATCATCTTTTAAACTCACCCACAACCCTCATAAACTCACTATAACACTGTAATCTCACTCTGATCTGCTGGGGATTGACACTGAGGATAATAATCTCTACTGGTTGTCTCCCACTCCACCAATCCCCACCTCCCCATTTCATAGGTTGAAGGACAATCCTTCCTCTCCAATGAGAGATGAGCCCCTGGCTGGATCGGCAGTGCACCTTTGTGATTCTGGTGGCTTCGCAGTTGTGCTTTCTGGTCTATTATTCCTTTGGGGGACTCCAGAGCATGGTCACCTTCTTCTTCTGGGGTGGCGAACCCACCTGGGACTACACAAAGACTCATGACGTCTACACCAACCTCAGCCTAATTCAGAGGCCCATCTCTGGCACCCAGGGCCAGCCCGACTGCCCGGACAAGTCACCGTATCTGGGTGAGGCCAGAAGCACTGCAGTCTTCAGCAATGAGCTCAGCGGGATGGCAACACATTGTAATGGGGTGTATGGAAGACAGGAAGCATGAGGGGACAGCAGGACAGATGGGGAGACCAAGGAGACGTTGGGATGGACATGGAGTGCAAGGCATAGGCGGGGAGGGTGAGGGGATGGTGGGAGGGGAGTGGCTGGGGGGGGTGGAATTTGGAGTGTGAGGGAATGGAGGAAGGTTGGCGAATGAGAGGGGCTGTCTGGGTGGATGGGGACACTGAGGAAACATTACGATGGACAGAGCGTGCGGGGCACAAGTGGGAAGCACGATTGGGACTGAGAGGGGTTTGGAGGGGGAATTGGGGAGTGTGAGGGGCTGTCGGGATGCACAGGGAGACGGAGGAGACAGATGGGAAGCATGAGAAGAACAGACAGGGAGCACGAGGGGATGTTTGGATGGACAGAGTGTGCAGGGGACAAACAAGAAGCGTGTGGGGGGGCGGAGGGAGTGGGGAGCGTGGTGGGGGGCGGAGGGAGTGGGGAGCGTGGTGGGGGGCGGAGGGAGTGGGGAGCGTGGTGGGGGGCGGAGGGAGTGGGGAGCGTGGTGGGGGGCGGAGGGAGTGGGGAGCGTGGTGGGGGGCGGAGGGAGTGGGGAGCGTGGTGGGGGGCGGAGGGAGTGGGGAGCGTGGTGGGGGGCGGAGGGAGTGGGGAGCGTGGTGGGGGGCGGAGGGAGTGGGGAGCGTGGTGGGGGGCGGAGGGAGTGGGGAGCGTGGTGGGGGGCGGAGGGAGTGGGGAGCGTGGTGGGGGGCGGAGGGAGTGGGGAGCGTGGTGGGGGGCGGAGGGAGTGGGGAGCGTGGTGGGGGGCGGAGGGAGTGGGGAGCGTGGTGGGGGGCGGAGGGAGTGGGGAGCGTGGTGGGGGGCGGAGGGAGTGGGGAGCGTGGTGGGGGGCGGAGGTAGTGGGGAGCGTGGTGGGGGGCGGAGGGAGTGGGGAGCGTGTGGGGGGGCGGAGGGAGTGGGGAGCGTGTGGAGGGGCGGAGGGAGTGGGGAGCGTGTGGAGGGGCGGAGGGAGTGGGGAGCGTGTGGAGGGGCGGAGGGAGTGGGGAGCGTGTGGAGGGGCGGAGGGAGTGGGGAGCGTGTGGAGGGGCGGAGGGAGTGGGGAGCGTGTGGAGGGGCGGAGGGAGTGGGGAGCGTGTGGAGGGGCGGAGGGAGTGGGGAGCGTGTGGAGGGGCGGAGGGAGTGGGGAGCGTGTGGAGGGGCGGAGGGAGTGGGGAGCGTGGGGACGGGCGGAGGGAGTGGGGAGCGTGGGGGGCGGAGGGAGTGGGGAGCGTGGGGGGGCGGAGGGAGTGGGGGGGCGGAGGGAGTGGGGAGTGAGGTGTCGGGGGGGGAGACGGTGGGGTTGAGGTGTCGGGGGGGGAGACTGGGGTTGAGGTGTCGGGGGGGGAGACTGGGGTTGAGGTGTCGGGGGGGGGGGAGACTGGGGTTGAGGTGTCGGGGGGGGGAGACGGTGGGGTTGAGGTGTCGGAGGGGGAGACGGTGGAGTTGAGGTGTCGGAGGGGGAGACGGTGGGGTTGAGGTGTCTGGGGGGAGACGGTGGGGTTGAGGTGTCGGAGGGGGAGACGGTGGGGTTGAGGTGTCGGGGGGGGAGACGGTGGGGTTGAGGTGTCGGGGGGAGACGGTGGGGTTGAGGTGTTGAGGGGGGGAGACGGGGGAGGGGTGGAGACGGTGGGGTTGAGGTGTCGGGGGGAGACGGTGGGGTTGAGGTGTCGGGGGGGAGACGGTGGGGTTGAGGTGTCGGGGGGGAGACGGTGGGGTTGAGGTGTCGGGGGGGAGACGGTGGGGTTGAGGTGTCTGGGGGGGGAGACGGTGGGGTTGAGGTGTCTGGGGGGAGACGGTGGGGTTGAGGTGTCGGGGGGGGAGACGGTGGGGTTGAGGTATCGGGGGGGGAGACGGTGGGGTTGAGGTATCGGGGGGGGAGACGGTGGGGTTGAGGTGTCGAGGGGGGGAGACGGTGGGGTTGAGGTGTCGGGGGGGGGAGACGATGGGGTTGAGGTGTCGGGGGGGGGGAGACGGGTGAGGGGGAGGGGGGGGAGACGGTGGGGTTGAGGTGTCGGGGGGGGGGGGGAGACGGGTGAGGGGGAGGGGGGGAGATGGTGGGGTTGAGGTGTCGGGGGGGGAGACAGTGGGGTTGAGGTGTCGGGGGGGGAGACGGTGGGGTTGAGGTGTCGGGGGGGAGGCGGTGGGATTGAGGTGTCGGGGGGGAGGAGACGGGTGAGGGGGAGGGGTTGTTGTGGGGGGAGGCGGGCACAGAGTGTGTGTGGGGGGAGAGGTGGAGGGGGAGTAGGGAGGGGTAGTGTCGGGGTGGGTGGAGGGTGGGGGGGCAGGCGGAGGGAGGGGTAGTGTGGAGGGGCCGGAGGAAGGGGGAGTGTGGGAGGGAACATGCTGGGTGGTGTGAGGGGGAGAGACAGGACGTAGCAGAGGGAGTGGGGTTGTGGTCGATGGGGGGGTGGTGGCGGGACATGGCGGAGGGAGGGTGTAACGGGGGTGGTCAGGGCGAGGGGGATGGAGGAGGGGAATATGAGCAGAAATCTTCACCAGTCTCTTTTCTCCCTGCTCTCCCTCCAGTTGGTCCACTCAGTATCCAGTTTGATCGCATCCCACCACTTGCTGTCATTCAGGAGAGGAATCCCCTGATCCAGGAGGGTGGGTTTTACACCCCACCCAACTGCATGCCTCGGTACCGCACAGCTCTGATTGTGCCCCACCGCAATCGGGAGACTCACCTCCGGCACTTCCTCTACTATCTCCACCCCTTCCTACAAAGGCAGCAGCTCCAGTATGGCATCTACGTCATCCATCAGGTGAGGCAATTGTTACTCTTCGCCCATCCCTTCCTCTGCCAAAGCTGCACTTTCACATCTCTCTCTCTCTCTCTTCCCCGCCCCCCCCCCCCCCACCCCACACCTCACTTTCTCTGTGTGCCTCTGCGCTCACTCACTTCCCAGGCAGGCAACCAGACTTTCAACAGGGCCAAGCTTCTCAACGTTGGGGTGAAGGAGGCATTGCGAGATGAAGAATGGGACTGTCTCTTCCTGCACGATGTTGACCTCATCCCGGAGAATGACCACAACCTGTATGTCTGTGACCCCCAAAATCCCAAACACGTCTCCATTGCCATGAACAAGTTCGGATACAGGTGAGAACACACACTGAAATCACTATTAAAGGATTGTCCCTTCACACCTGACTCTCTCTCACTGAAATCGCTAATAAAGGAATGTTCCTTCGTACCCAGGCTCTCTCTCACATTGAAATTACTATTAACAGAGTGTTCCTTCACATCTGCGCTCACAAACATACTGAAATCACTATTAAAGGGGTGTTCCTTCAAACCCGAACTCTGACACACCCACACACTGAAATTACTAATAAAGGAATGTTCCTCCACACACGCGCGCACACACACTGAAATCACTATTAAAGGTGTGTTCCTTTACTCCCAGGCACAGTCTCTCTCTCTCTCTCACACACACACACACACAAATCACTATTAATGGAGTATTCCTTTAACCAGATACTGACACACACACACATACACACATTGAAACCACTATTAAAGGAATGTTCCTAGATAAATATTTACCTTGGTTTTTTTTGTGAACCTGACACTCTGTTTAATCCTGCAGACTTCCGTACAAAACGTACTTTGGCGGGGTATCGGCAGTTACTCCAGAGCAATATCTCCAGATGAATGGCTTCCCGAATGAATATTGGGGCTGGGGTGGGGAGGATGATGACATAGCGACCAGGTAACCCCCATCCTAATATCTGTGTTCTGTATCTAAACTATCCCAAACCCCTCAATGAGATTCCAGTCTGTAACTCACTCCCGGGTATCTGTTATTCTATATATAAACCACCCTGAACCCCTCGATTAGATTCCAGTCTGTAACTCATTCCCAGGTATCTGTTATTCTATATATAAACCACCCTGAACCTCTCGATTAGATTCCAGTCTGTAACTCAGAGCAATGTGACTGCTGAGGGAGATTAAATATGAGAGATTAAGGGTGGGATACTGGCTTTGGGATATCAAGGTGTGGATAGGTAGAAACTGAGAGAGATCAAAGGGAAGAGGGTGACAAAGAGTGTCAGTGATCAAAGAGGGAGTGGAAGAATATGAAATGAGAGAGTTGAGTGTGAGTGACTAAAGGTGAGAGTTTGAGGGGAGGGGGGCTGAAAGGTAGAGAGTTCCAGACATCAGACTATCTAATTCTCACTGTTAAATGTTCCTGCTGTCTTGTTGATGTTCTTACTGTTCTCATTTTCATTCATATATCATTCTCTCTCCCATGTCCTCACTCCTTTCGGTCTTCCTGTATCATTCACTCTCACCCTGTTTCCTTCAATGTTCCAGGGACGTGAATGTGTGAAGGTGAGTTTTATACAGTCACATAATAACTCCAACCGATCCACCTCCAGCTCTTTGTGCTACTGACTGTATCTCTACTGATGTTAATCCAGCTGCCTCATAGTCACTCAATAATCCCTCTCCCCCAGCACCCTTCATTACTGACTGTATATCTATTGATGTTAATCCAGATTCCCCTCATTGTTGCTCAGTAACTCCCGTCTCACCCAACAGCCCTTATTATTGACTGTATCTCAACTGATGTTAATCCAGCTGCCTCACTGTCACTTAGTAACCCCTGTCACCCAACAGCCCTTCTTACTGACTATATCTTGAATGTTAAACAATCCCTATCCTGCTATGCCTCTTGCTCATCAATGCTCCTCTCCCGTTCTGTCTAATCTTTCCCTCAATGATTCCTTCTCCCTCACGGAATCCTTCCTTTGCTGTCTCTCCTCCTTAGACTCACCCTTTTGTCTATCATCCATTCTTTCCCTTTCTCCTTCCTGGCCCACTCTCTAACCTCTGTGCCATGGAGCTACACTTGTTCTCCCCCCCGCTGCCTCTGTCCCTCTCCCCCAGCTGCTTCCCTCCCTCTCCCCTCCCCCTACCGCGTCCTTCCCTCCCCACTCCCCTCCCCCCGCCGCCTGCCTCTCTGCACAGTGAAACCCATAGGCTTTCCTTATGCTCTCCTCCGCAGGCTGCAGTTGGCCGGGATGAGGATCTCTCGCCCGCCCCTGTCGCTGGGACGATACAAAATGATCAAACACAAACTGGACAGTGGCAATGAGGAAAATCCAAGAAGGTAGGCCAGCCGTGGCAAGGCAATTGGGCAGATTGGGAGGGGGGTAATTTTTGGCTTGTTAAAGCAGCAGTTGGCAGAGGGGTTGGGCTGTTAGCAGGGCTATGGGGGGGGTGGTTTGGGCTGTTAGATGGGCAGTGAGGGGAGTGTTAGGCTTTTAGAGGGGCTGTGGGGGGGGAGGTTGGGCCATCGGGGGGGCAGTGAGGGGGTGTTGGGATCAGTGAGTGGGAATTTGGGCTGTTGGAGGGGCAGTGAGGTGGGGAGGAGGGGGGTGTTGGACTGTCGGAGGGGCAGAGGTGGGTGGGCAAACAGGCTCCAGTAAGTCTGGGTAAGTGGCTGGAAGCAGAAATCGCATAACTGAGGTTAATATGGCCAGGGGAAGGAGACACTCAAGTGGAATGGAGGAAGTGGAGTGGCGCAGTGGTTAGCGCTGCTGCCTCTCAGCACAGAGGACCCAGATTCAGTTCCAGTCTTGGGTCACTGTCTGTGTGGAGTTTGTACATTCTCCCTCTGTCTGCATGGGTTTCCTCCAAAACTCCAAAGATGTGCGTTTTAGGCTGATTGGGTTCAATGGAGAGGGTTGGGAGGTTGCACCTGGATAAGATACTCTTTTGGTGGGTCAGGGTGAACTTGATGGGCTGAATGATCTCCTGCCAGTCGATGGAATTCTAATCTCTTTGTGAATTGTTGGTTTTGCTGACACTCTGGGATAGGGTCTGCTTCCACTCTACAGTACTTACAGGATCCTTACATCCACAAACCTGTGACCAGAATGACAGCAACAGGGAAACTTTTGTTATTTACCAACAGTGTTCTCTCTCTCTCTTTCATCTATCTCATCTATCTCTCATTCTCTGCCGTACTCTCTGCCATCTCTCTCTTTTCATCTTTTCCCTGTGTCACACCATTTGTCTGTCTCACACTCTGTTTTGCTCTCTCTCTGTTGCTGTCCCCCCCCCCCCGACCTCTTCCCGCCCCCCCCGCATCTTTGTCCATCCCCCCACCCCCCACCACCACCTCTGTGTTTTCCCCCCCACCGCCCCTTCTCACTTTGGTCCCTCTCTTACTCTCCTCCTCTCATTCTCAGGTTTGACCTACTGTTCAGGACGCGGAGAACATGGAGGCAGGATGGGATGAACTCCCTGTCCTATGTCACCCTGAGCCGCCAGCGGCTGCCATTGTTCACCAACATCACCGTTGACATTGGAATGGGGCCCACCAAGAAGAGTCAGCAACTGCCGCGAGGCAAGAACCCAAAGGGGATAGAGACTGGGATAAACAGACCCTCGAGGGGTACGTGACACCTTCCCGTTCAACTGAGAGTCCAGAATGGTGCTGGATTGATCAGAAGACACTAGGAATATTTGGGAAGTTTTGGAGTGGAGAACAGGGTTGGGGATTGTGAACAATGCCCTCTGAGCCAGTGGTCTCTACATCTTTCGCCTTGGTAGTGGTTTGAATGTGTTCTGTGTGTGTGTGTGTGTGTGTGTGTGTGTATTTATGGTTTATGGAATAGATGGGTACAGAAATGGACTGGAGCAGGGCGCAGAGTGAAGGCCAAACTCCCAGCCCCACTCTGTCACAAAGGGAGTGACAATGGGCAGGATGTTGACATCTCAGAGCTCAGCCCCAGTCAACTCCCACAGAAATAACGTGAGTCGGATGATCTTTGTATTCAAATTCATTGGAAGATATGCTTGTATATGAATTGAAAGGGACTGTGTTTGTATTTAATTGGAAGGATGATACTGATGTTTGGATGGGGTGGAACGAGGGTTGCAGTTTGAGTTGAGCGTTTGCCCTTTCTCCTTACGCAGCTGCCGATCTCCCAAATTAAATCATTAATTCAGAGAGGCCGTGCCCACCAGTCTCCAATTTAGCTGAAGAACCACACAACTTGGACAGGGCAGGATAGAGTTGTGGCTGGCACCTAGGATCTTGTATGTGTGTTGTACGTATGTGGTTGAGTGTATAAAATGTGCTTTAAATCTGTATTTGATTTTCTAAGGAAATATAACTGATATCAATTTCTGCAAATAAATAGTTTAATTTTTCTAATATTTTTTAGTCTATCTGTCTCTGTATTTCCAGATTAGATGTGCAGTAAAGCTTCGGCTACACTGTCACTATCAAACACTTCCAGGGCAGGTATAGCACAGAGATAGAAAGAGTTAAGTTCTCCCTACACTGTCACATGTACCTTTATTAATAGGATGTGAGAATTGTTGGCAATGCCAGCATTTATTGTCCATCCAACTTGCCCTCGAAAGTGGTGCTCATACCAATTAGGAGCAATGTCAGCCACTTTCCACTCTTCTCTCCTCTGCTATTGAATAAGACCATGGCTCTGATTGTAACTTCCCCATCCCAGGAGGTTATGCTTCAATTTTACAGGACATTGATTTTCAAGTTTGCTGGCGACATCACCAGATTGGGTCGGATCTCAAACAATGACGAGACAGAATACAAGAATGAAATAATCTGGTGAACTGGTGCAGCAACAATAATCTCTCCCTCAATGTCAACAAAATGAAGGAGATTGTCATCGACTTCAGGAAGCGTAAAGGAGAACATGCCCCTGTCTACATCAATGGGAACAAAGTAGAAAGGGTTGACAGTTTCAAGTTTTTAGGTGTCCAAATCACCAACAATCTGTCCTGAATCCCCCCCATGCCAACACTATAGTTTAGAAAGCCCACCAACGCGTCTACTTCCTCAGGAGACTAAGTAAATTTGGCATGTCAGCTATCGCTATCACTCACACCAACTTGTACAGATGCATCATAGAAAGTATTCTTTCTGGTTGTATCACAGCTTGGTATGACTACTGCTCTGCCCAAGACTGCAAGGAACTACAAAAGGTTCTGAATGTAGCCCAATCCATCACACAAACCAGCCTCCCATCCATTGACTCTGTCTCCACTTCCCACTGCCTCAGGAAAGCAGCCAGCATAATTAAGGACCCCAAACACCCCAGACATTCTCTCTTCCACCTTCTTCCTTCGGGAAAAAGATGCAAAAGTCTGAGGTCACATACGAACCAACTCAAGAACAGCTTCTTTCCTGTTGCCATCAGACTTTTGAATGGACCTACCTTGCATAAAGTTGATCTTTCTCTACACCTTAGCTATGACTGTAACACTGCATTCTGCACTCGAGTTGTCTTCTCTATAAATGGTATGCTTTGTCTGTATAGCACACAAGAAACAATACATTTCACTGTTAATACATGTAACAATAATAAATCAAATTAAATCATAACTTTTCATCCCCTTGTTAATCAAAATCCACCCAGCTCTGCCTTAAAAATATTCAAAGACTGCCTTTTGAGGAAGAGAGTTCCAGAGACTCCCCACGCTCTGAGAGAAAACATTTCTTCTCATTTCCATCTTAAATGGGCGACCCCCCTTATTTTTAAACAGTGACCCCGGTTCTAGATTCTCCCACAAGAGGAAACATCCTCTCCACGTCAACCGTGTCAATACCCCTCAGGATCTTGTGTGTCAATCAAGTCCAAAGATGTGCATGTTAGGTTGATTGGCTATGCTAAATTGCCCCTTAGTGTTGGGAGTGTGAAGGGTAAATAAATGGGATTATGGGAAAGGGCCTGGGTGAGACTATGGTTGTTGCAGACTCGATGGGCCAAATGGCCTCCTTGTGCACAGTAGGGATTATATGAAGTCACCTCTTACTCTTCTGGGTCCAAATCTAACACTTCCAACTTTTCCTCATACGACAACCCATCAATTCCTGGTATTAGTCCAGTAAACCTTCTCTGAGCTACCTCCAATATATTTATATCTTAAATAAGGAGGCCAATACAGAACAAAGAACAAAAACAGCCCAGGAAACAGGCCCTTAGGCCCAATGAGCCCACGCCGCCATTTTAACATTACCAGTCCCCCCCCTCCTTATCTATTGTTTATGGCCATCCATATTGAGGGAATCTGATTTAGGGACAATTTATTACCTCCAATCAGCCTAATAGCACATCTTTAGACTGTGGGAGGAAACCGGAGCACCCGGAGAAAACCCATGCAAGGACAGGGAGAATGTGCAAACTCCCACAAACACTGGCCCAAATCCATGTGTTTGCGCAGCAAACAGCGATAGTCAATGAGCTGTCATGTTGCCCAGCATCTGGTCCAGTTTAAGCACATACTAACGACATGAAGCACCAGGCTACTCTTGAACATTCAAGAACAGCCCAAGTACGACCCATCGCCTGTATGCCCCTCATTGGACAACAAGGCGGACCGGCACAATACTCCAGATCTGATGTCATCAATGTCCTGTACAACTGAAACACAACCTCTGCTTTTGTAATCAATTCCCTTTGCAATAAATGATAACATTTTATTGGCTTTCCTAATTGCTTGCTGTACCTGTATACTGGTCTTGTGATTCATGCACTAGGACAGCCTGATCCCTCTGCATCTCAGAGCTCTGCAAACTCTCACCATTCAGATAACCTTATTTTTATTCTTCCTGCCAAAATGGACAATTTCATATTTTCCCACATTAAATGAAAATATGATTAAAAGGCTCAATAATATACCCCAATCCCTGAAGTGCCCAGGCTGCGATGGTGTCTGTGGGCACTGCATGCTCCCTCTCCAGGGACACCTGACCACAAATGTAGCCACGTAGAGGGGCCTGCTGCCTGGACCTGACTTATAATGTGTTTAGCTTGGCCTAGGAGAAGGCTCACAAAGCGGTCCTCTGGCTTCCCTGCCCCTTTCCACACCAGGTGCCTGTAGATCAGGAGCATGGGACTAGTGCAAGCGCAACATCAATAAGATTTTTCAAATCATGAAAAAGGGGTTGCAGTCTAGGACAATTAACATATCCATGGTTCACAGATTCTACAACGCTGCAACATGAACTGGTGCAATTTATGGTTGTATGCTATTGCTGTGTGCACTAGCCTCCACCCCAGGTCCCTGATATAATGCAGAAGGATCCCCTCCTTAGAGGAAGCTCCACTGAGGACCTCTGCCCCGCAAACTGCAACAAGGTTTACCAAGCCTTGTCTGGGTGATGGGCAAGGGCACAGTAATGGAAGGTGTATAGCCACAGCCCAAATAGGAAATCTCTCCACGCAGTGGCAAAGGACATGGATGGCATTTCTGTGAGGCAGTTCAAACTCTATGACTCCATCCGTAGAGTTATAGAGGTTTACAGAATGGAAACAGGCCCTTCGGCCCAACTTGTCCATGCCATCCTTATTTTTTTTTAAACTCTATGCTAATCCCAATTGCCCACATTTGACCCATATCCCTCTATATCGTACCCACGTAACTAAATGCTTTTTAAAAGATAAAATTGTACCTGCCTCGACGACTACTGTGTCAAGAAGCTTGCTCCAGACACTCACCACTCTGTGTGAAAAAATTGCCCCTCAGGATACTTTTGTATCTCTCCCCTCTCACCTCAAACCTACACCCTCTAGTCTTAGACTCCCCTACCTTTGGAAAAAGATATTGACTATCTACCTTGTCTATGCCCCTCATTATTTTATAGACCTCTATAAGATCACCCCTCGGCCTCCTTCGCTCCAGAGAAAAAATCCCAGTCTATTCAGCCTGTCCTTATAACTCAATCCATCAAGTCCCGGTAGCATCCTAGTATATCTTTTCTGCATTCTTTCTAGTTTAGTAATATCCTTTTGATAATTGGGTAACCAGAATTGCACACACTATTCCAAGTGTGGCCTCACTAATGTCTTGTACGACTTCAACAAGATGTCCCAACTCCTGTATTTGATGTTCTGACCAATGAAACAAAGCATTTCTTCACCATTCTGTTCACCTGTGACTCCACTTTCAAGGATCTATGAACATGTACCCCTAGATCTCTTTGTTCTATAACTCTCCCCAGTGCCCTACCATTAACTGAGTAAATCCTGCCCTGGTTCAATCTACCAAAATCATTACCTTGCATTTGTCTAAATTAAACTCCATCTGCCGTTTGTCAGCCCACTGGCCCAATTGATCAAGAAATCCCTGGGGGAACGGGCCTGGGCTTGGGGCCACTGTGAAATTCTGTCTGAGCAGGGGTGCGCTCAATCAGGATTCCATCACACAATTGTGCCTCTAAGACCACATGTGATGTCAGGTCCGAGCATGGCCATTTTGAGGTCCAGGATGGCATTGTTTGCAAGCCGAACGCCCACCACTACGCACTGAGCCAACTCCTAACAGGTTCGACAGAGTAGATTTAGAAAGAATGTGCACAGTGGTTGGGGAGTCCAGAACTAGGGGTCATAGTTTGAGGATAAAGGGTAAACCTTTTAGAACTGAAGCAAGGAGATTTTCCTTCATCCAGAGGTTGGTGAATGTGTGGAATTCACTTCAACAGAAAGCAGTTGAGGTCAAAATGCCTGATTTCAAGAAGAAATTAGATATAGCTTTTGGGGCTAATGGGATATGTGGGGAAAGGAGGGGATCAGGATATTGAATTTCATAGAAATAGAAAGAATCATAGAAATCCTACAGTACAGAAAGAATCCATTTGGCCCATCAAGTCTGCACTAACCACAATCCCACCCAGGTGCTACCCCCATATCCCTACGTATTTTACCCACTAATACTTCTAACCTATGCTTCCCAGGACACTATGGGGCGATTTTATTAGCATGGCCAATCAACCTAACCCGCACATCTTTGGACTGTGGGAAGAAACTGGGGCACCCGGATGAAACCCACGCAGACACAAGGAGAATGTGCAAACTTCACACAGACAGTGACCCGAGCCGGGAATCGAACCCAGGTCCCTGGAGCTGTGAAGCAGCAGTGCTAACCACTGTGTTACCGTGCCACCCTATACCCCCCGAATTTGATGATCGGCCATGATCAATACGAATGGCTGAGCAGGCTCAAAGGACCGAATGGCTTCTGGTTTCCACATAATTCATGGAGCGTCATCCAGCCCAATCCTCCATCACCCATCATGTCCCCGAGCTTGGTCATCCCGGCATCCATAGCACGCCTCTCTACCAGCCACTGGAAATGGAGTTGATGGAGGAGCAGATTACTGACAGCGGCTCCAGAATGATGGCCGCGACAGGGAGAAGAGCTGTGGAGTGAGGTGACCATGTCCAAGACTTTAAGGAGGTCCTGAAAGAAGTCGGGCAACGCCTGCACTGAGTTCTGAAGACCCCCTCAGGTCTCTGAACAGGAACTGCATGTCACAATTCAGACCGTGTGCCTGGCGGAAGAAATATGTCACCAGGACACACCATTGAGGAGGGGACTCAACATAAAGGTATTGCTGCAGGGTCTGAAGGTGGAAGGATGCCACCTGGGTGTGAAGATACACCAGCACTTAACCGCCCTCCCTAAGCGGGAGATTCAGAACCTTAGCAGCAACCCTGTGGAGTCTCTTACCCTAGAAGAACTACACAAGTGTTCTCTGGATGTTCGTGACAAAATTGGGGCGGGGGGGGGGGAGCACAAAGTGAACAGCCAGTACCACAACATGGAGGCAATCAGCTGGTTTACGATGAGAACTCACACTCTATAAGACAGCACTCGGAGAAATCTTATCTGGAGATTGAGATGAACAGCGACTTTGGTCTCCTGCTCCTGCCAATTTGCTGGCCAAAATTCCTCAACCGGGCAAAGGTGGATTCCCAAGTAGAGAATGCTGGTCCTGTTCCAGGTGAAAGGCCTGAGCTCCTCTGGAAGGGAATCCATCGGTTACGGACCAACCAGGAGTCTGGAATATTTGGTCCAGTTGATCCTGGCAAGGGACACGGCAGAGCACGTGGTCTGGCACCCTTGCATGTTCACTGTAAAAAGTCTGACAACACCAGGTTTTAGTCCAACCGATTTATTTTATAGTAAACTCACAAGCTTTCGGGTTGGCCCCTTCGTCAGGTGAATGGAGAGTTCTGGCCTCAGAGCAAATAAAGCACAGACAGTTTAGAGATTACTGATTAGAATGCAAATCTTTACACCTAACCTGCTGTTCAAGTCCTGAAGTGGCTGACAATGTGAGTGGAAGGAGCACTGATCACAGTTTAAAGAGATGTGTATTGTCTCCAGACAGTACAGTAAGTGAGGTTTTGCAAACCCAGGAAAGTCACGGGGGTTACAGATAGTGCGACATGAACCCAAGATCCCTGTTGAGACCGTC
This sequence comes from Prionace glauca, assembly GCA_037974335.1. Taxonomy (NCBI): domain Eukaryota; kingdom Metazoa; phylum Chordata; class Chondrichthyes; order Carcharhiniformes; family Carcharhinidae; genus Prionace; species Prionace glauca. Next base: position 8,436,078 of record CM075734.1, read on the forward strand.
CTCATGTGCAGAGCTTGGCTATCTGTCTCTGTTCAGCGACTCTGCGCTGTCATGTGTCGTGAAGGCCGCCTTGGAGAATGCTTACCCGAAGGTCAGAGGCTGAATGCCCGTGGCCACTGAAGTGTTCGCCAACAGGAAGGGAACAGTCTTGCCTGGTGATTGTCGAGCGATGTTCATTCATCCGTTGTCGTAGCGTCTGCACGGTCTCCCCAATGTACCATGCTTCGGGACATCCTTTCTTGCAACGTATCAGGTAGACAATGTTGGCCGAGTTGCAAGAGTATTTACCGTGTACCTGGTGGATGGTATTCTCACGTGTGATGATGGTATCCATGTCGATGATCCGGCATGTCTTGCAGAGGTTGCTGTGGCAGGGTTGTGTGGTATTGTGGTCACTGTTCTCCTGAAGGCTGGGTAGTTTGCTGCGAACAATGGTCTGTTTGAGGTTGTGTGGTTGTCTGAAGGCAAGAAGTGGGGGTGTAGGAATAGCCCTGGCAAGATGTTCGTCTTCATCAATAATATGTTGAAGACTCCAGAGAAGATGTCGTAGCTTCTCCGCTCCGGAGAAGTACTGGACGGCGAAGGGTACTCTGTCCACTGTGTCCCGTGTTTGTCACCAGATACACGGTAAATACTCTTGCAACTCGGCCAACATTGTCTACCTGATACGTTGCAAGAAAGGATATCCCGAAGCATGGTACATTGGGGAGACCATGCAGACGCTACGACAATGGATGAATGAACATCGCTCAACAATCACCAGGCAAGACTGTTCCCTTCCTGTTGGCGAACACTTCAGTGGTCACGGGCATTCAGCCTCTGACCTTCGGGTAAGCATTCTCCAAGGCGGCCTTCACGACGCACAACAGCGCAGAGTCGCTGAACAGAGACTGATAGCCAAGTTCCACATACATGAGGACGGTCTCAACAGGGATCTTGGGTTCATGTCGCACTATCTGTAACCCCCGTGACTTGCCTGGGTTTGCAAAACCTCACTTACTGTACTGTCTGGAGACAATACACATCTCGGTAACCTGTGATCAGTGCTCCTTCCACTCATATTGTCGGCCACTTCAGGACTTGAACAGCAGGTTAGGTGTAAGGATTCGCATTCTAATCAGTAATCTCTAAACTGTCTGTGCTTTATATGCTCTGTCTGAGGCCAGAACTCTCCATTCACCTGACGAAGGGGCTAACCCAAAAGCTTGTGAGTCTATTATCAAATACATCGGTTGGACTAAAACCTGGTGTTGTCAGACTTTTTACTGCGTTTACCCCAGTCCAACACCAGCATATCCACATCATGACCTTGCATTTTCACCATGGACTACTCTCTGAAATCGGTTACATTCTTGGACACACGCATCTCTATCAAGGACGGTCACCTCAGCACCTCACTGAACTGCAAGCCCACAGATAACCTCACGATGCTCCACTTCTCCAGCTTCCACCCTAAAGCCATCCCCTATGGACAAACCCTCCATATACACAGGATCTGCTCAGATGAGGAGGATCGCAACAGACACCTCCAGACGCTGAAAGATGCCCTCTTAAGAACAGGATATGACGCTCGACTCATCGAACAACAGTTCTGATGCGCCACAGCCAAAAACCGCACCGATCTCCTCAGAAGACAAACACAGGACACGGTGGACAGAGTACCCTTCGTCGTCCAGTACTTCCCCAGAGCAGAGAGGTTACAACATTTTCTTCGGAACCGACAACATGTTATTGATGAAGACAAACATCTCGCCAGGGCCATCCCCACACCTCCACTTCTTGCCTTCAAACAACTGCACAACCTCAAACAGACCATTGTCCGCAGCAAACTACCCAGCCTTCAGGAGAACAGTGACCACAACACCACACAACCCTGTCACAGCAACCTCTGTAAGACATGCCGGATCATTGACACGGATGCCATCATCTCACTTGAGAGAACCATGCAATAGATGGTACGTACACTTGCAACTGGGCCAACGTTGTCTACCTGATACGCTGCAGGAAAGGATGTCTCGAAGCATGGTACATTGGGGAGACCATGCAGACGCTATGACAACGGATGAATGAACATCGCTCAACAATCACCAGGCAAGACTGTTCCCTTCCTGTTGGCGAACACTTCAGTGGTCACGGGCATTCAGCCTCTGACCTTCGGGTAAGCATTCTCCAAGGCGGCCTTCACGACGCACAACAGCGCAGAGTCGCTGAACAGAGACTGATAGCCAAGTTCCACACACATGAGGACGGTCTCAACAGGGATCTTGGGTTCATGTCGCACTATCTGTAACCCCCGTGACTTGCCTGGGTTTGCAAAACCTCACTTACTGTACTGTCTGGAGACAATACACATCTCGGTAACCTGTGATCAGTGCTCCTTCCACTCATATTGTCGGCCACTTCAGGACTTGAACAGCAGGTTAGGTGTAAGGATTCGCATTCTAATCAGTAATCTCTAAACTGTCTGTGCTTTATATGCTCTGTCTGAGGCCAGAACTCTCCATTCACCTGACGAAGGGGCTAACCCAAAAGCTTGTGAGTCTATTATCAAATACATCGGTTGGACTAAAACCTGGTGTTGTCAGACTTTTTACTGCGTTTACCCCAGTCCAACGCCGGCATACCCACATCATGACCCTTGCATTTTCACCATGGACTACTCTCTGAAATCGGTTACATTCTTGGACACACGCATCTCTATCAAGGACGGTCACCCCAGCACCTCACTGAACTGCAAGCCCACAGATAACCTCACGATGCTCCACTTCTCCAGCTTCCACCCTAAAGCCATCCCCTATGGACAAACCCTCCATATACACAGGATCTGCTCAGATGAGGAGGATCGCAACAGACACCTCCAGACGCTGAAAGATGCCCTCTTAAGAACAGGATATGACGCTCGACTCATCGAACAACAGTTCTGATGCGCCACAGCCAAAAACCGCACCGATCTCCTCAGAAGACAAACACAGGACACGGTGGACAGAGTACCCTTCGTCGTCCAGTACTTCCCCAGAGCAGAGAGGTTACAACATTTTCTTCGGAACCGACAACATGTTATTGATGAAGACAAACATCTCGCCAGGGCCATCCCCACACCTCCACTTCTTGCCTTCAAACAACTGCACAACCTCAAACAGACCATTGTCCGCAGCAAACTACCCAGCCTTCAGGAGAACAGTGACCACAACACCACACAACCCTGTCACAGCAACCTCTGTAAGACATGCCGGATCATTGACACGGATGCCATCATCTCACTTGAGAGAACCATGCAATAGATGGTACGTACACTTGCAACTGGGCCAACGTTGTCTACCTGATACGCTGCAGGAAAGGATGTCTCGACGCATGGTACATTGGGGAGACCATGCAGACGCTATGACAACGGATGAATGAACACCGCTCGACAATGACAGACAAGACTGTTCCCTTCCTGTTGGAGAACACTTCAGTGGTCATGGGCATTCGGCCTCTGATTTTTGGGTAAGCATTCTCCAAGACGGCCTTCATGACACATGACAGTGCAGAGTCGCTGAACAGAGACTGATAGCCAAGTTCCGCACACATGAGGACAGCCTCAACCAGGATTTTGGGTTCATGTCACACTATCTGTGACCCTCCACAACTTGCCTGGACTTGCAAAATCTCATTAACTTTTCTGTCTGGAAACAATATATATCTTTTTAACATATGCTTAATACTCTCTCCACTCACATTGTACGTCTAAGACTTGATTAGCTGTAAAGTCTCACATTCCAATCATTATTCATGTCAATTGAGTTTGTGTCTTTATACACCCTGTTTGTGATCAGAACTCCCACTCACCTGATGAAGGAACAGTCAGTTCTGAAAGCTAGTGGCATTTGCTACAAGTAATCCTGTTGGACTTTAACCTGGTGTTGTGAGACTTCTTACTCTTGCATCCTCCGCAGATCAGCCAGGTTTGTGAACATAAGGAGCATATCATCAGCGAAAGCTGACAGTATCACTTCGATTCCCAGCCCGTGCAGAGTCAAACCCAACAACCACCTCCCCAGGAGGTGCGAGTGCACTAAAATCCCCTCTGAGGGCGATACACTCGTCCGTGTTGATGGTGCCGAGATGAGTGGACACTTGTTCATAGAAAGTCATTTGCTGAAGCCAAGTGTTTTTGAGCGTAGGCATTCACAAAGTGAAGTATCACCCTCCCCTCCCCTCCCCACGCAGACCATCAATATAGAAATCGGCCAGGCTCCTTGACGTCCAAGATCTCTGGCTGAAAATGTGGGGCCAACAAGATAGCCATCACACTAGAATTAGGTGCTAGGTGGCTCATGTAAAAAACACCGCACCCTCCCCTTGCCACTCCAGGAGCCACACTACTTCATGTCCCGGACTGGTGTGGGCTTCTTGCATCCTTACATTCTTAGCACTTAACATTCGAAGCATGCCGTGTACTTCTCGACCCAGTGGACTGAGAAGTTCGGGAACCTGCGTTGTGCCTCCCTGACGCCACTGATGTTGAGGCTGGCTATGGCTACTTTCACATCAAAAGCACTGTGCTACCTTCACCCACCCACTACATTTTAGTACTCAGAGGGAGTAGGAGCACACAAAGAAACCTTACAGACGGAGCTACTTGTTTCACTCTGAATCTGGCACCCCCTTTGAGAAGGCGTGCACACATTGGACCAGCAGCAGTTGAGGGCCAGCTGTACTTTATCACAGCAATTGCAATTCTCTAACAGAAAGCCCCAGTGTTCCCTCGGTAGATGAGAGGTGACCCAATGAGGGGGACAAGGGAGCTCACTGCCTCGTTACAGGTAAGATTCTAAATCATCCCCAGTGCCCACCACTGAGTAATCCGGGATTTCTCCTCCTGGCAGTTGACGGATCTGAGTCCCCTGCCGCAGTACATATGGCAGGTGGCATGGACCCACCAACTAGTCCTGGCTCCACTTCGATTTCACCCCCCAGGATACAGTCGCACAGTGGTTAGCACTGCTGCTTCACAGCTTCAGGGACCTGGGTTCGATTCCCAGTTTGGGTCACTGCCTGTGTAGAGTTTGCACATTCCCCTCGCGTCTCTCTGAATCTCTGTTGGCTGCCTCGCTAAATATTTTTAAGAAGCGGGTTAAGAACATAAGAAATAGGAGCAGGAGTAGGCCATCTAGCCCTTCGAGCCTGCTCCGCCATTCAATAAGATCATGGCTGATCTGTCGTGGCTCAGTTCCACCTTCTCGCCCTCTCCCCATAACCGTTAATCCCCTCTCTTATCAAAAACCCATCAACCCGTTTCTTAAAAATATTTAGCGAGGCAGCCTCCACCACTTCAACGGGCAGAGAATTCCAGAGATTCACCACCCTTTGAGTGAAGAAGTTCCTCCTCAACTCTGTTCTAAACCGCCTCCTCTTTATCTTGAGGCTGTGCCCCCTAGTCCTACTATCTTTTTTGAGCGGGAAGAGTCTCTCCACCTCTATCCTATCCATCCCATTCATCATCTTATACGTCTCAATGAGATCTCCCCTCATTCTTCTAAACTCTAACGAGTACAAGCCTAGTTTATTCAGCCTCTCCTCATAGCTCAATCCCCTCAACTCCGGTATCAGCCTAGTAAACCTCCTCTGCACTCCCTCCAGGGCCAAAATATCCTTGCGCAGGTGCGGCGCCCAAAACTGCACACAGTACTCCAGCTGCGGCCTCACCAATGCCCTATACAGCTGCAGCAAGACCTCCCTACTTTTATATTCAATCCCCCTCGCTATGAAGGCCAGCATCCCATTCGCATTCCTGACCACCTGCAAGCTGGGTTTTTGCGACTCATGCACAAGGACCCCGAGGTCCCTCTGCGCCGTCGCCTGCTGCAGTTTTTCGCCCCGTAAGTAATAGTCCTTCCTACCATTCCTCCTTCCAAAGTGGACCACCTCACACTTGCCAACATTAAATTCCATTTGCTATTTCCTGGCCCATCCGCCCAGCCTATCTAGATCCTTCTGCAGACTCTCCACACCCTCCTCACAATTTGCCTTTCCCCCAATCTTGGTGTCATCAGCAAATTTCGACACCCTGCACTCGGTTCCCTCCTCCAGGTCATCTATATAAATGGTAAATAGCTGAGGCCCCAGCACCGACCCCTGGGGCACTCCACTAGTCACCAACCGCCAATCCGAATAGCACCCATTGACCCCCACTCTCTGCCTCCTATTTGACAACCAATCCTCTATCCACGCTAACACCCTACCCCCAACTCCATGTCCCCTGACCTTCTGCAATAACCTCTTGTGAGGTACCTTGTCAAACGCCTTCTGAAAATCCAGAAAGACCACATCCACCGGCTCTCCTCTATCCACTGCCCCAGACACATCCTCATAGAACTCCAGTAAATTTGTCAGACACGACTTCCCTTTAATGAAACCGTGTTGCGTCCGCCCTATCAAGCAATTCCCCTCAAGATGCCTCGCTATTTCCTCCTTAATGACGGATTCTAACATTTTACCTACCACAGACGTTAAACTAACCGGCCTATAATTCCCCGCCTTTTGCCTGGCACCCTTCTTAAACAACGGCGTAAGCGGGTTGATGGGTTCTTGATAAGAGAGGGGATTAAGGGTTACGGGGAGAGGGCGGGAAGGTGGAACTGAGCCACGACAGATCAGCCATGATCTTATTGAATGGCGGGGCAGGCTCGAAGGGCCAGAAGGCCTACTCCTGCTCCTATTTCTTATGTTCTTATGTCTGCGTGGGTTTCCTCCGGGTGCTCGGTTTCCTCCTACAGTCCAAAGATGTGTGGGTTAGGTTGATTAGCCATGCAAAAATTGCTCCTTAGTGTCCTGAGGTGCATAGGTTAGAGGGATTAGTGGGTAAGTATGTAGGGATAGAGGGATAGGGCCTGGGTGGGATTGTGCCTGGTGCAGACTCAATGGACCGAATGGCCTCTTTCTGTGCTGTAGGGTTTCTATGATTTCTATGATTCTACAATAGATGGAGAAGGGGTCCTCTTTGGGCTGCTCTCTGGGCCAGAGGGCGATGGTGGCTCGGACTCCTGCTTCATCACAGGCACCAGGACACCCGGAGAGTCCTGTGGGAACTCTGCTCAGCACTGGAGGCTGGGATGGAGATTGGGGCCCTCCTTGCCATTGGCACACCCAATGACCCAAATGTGGGGGTGCCATTGCAGCCGTTTGCAATCAACAGATGAACGCCTCTGGGGTACGAAACTGCTCTGGTAGGGAATGAGGTTAACACAGTAAGAAATCTGACAACACCAGGTTTAAGTCCAACCGATTTATTTGATAATGAACTAGTGAATGAGGTTAGAACATAGAACACTACGGCACAAACAGGCCCTTCGGCCCACAAGTTGCACCGATCACATCTATACCTAACAAGCCATAGAACTATCTGTAACTCCCAATCCCATTAAATCCCATATACTCATCCAGAAGTCTCTTAAAAGACCCCAGCGAGTTCGCCTCTACCACCACCAACGGCAGCCGATTCCACTCACTCACCATCCTCTAAGCAAAAAACTTTCCCCTAACATCTCCTCTGTACTTGTTTCCCAGCACCTTAAACCTGTGTCCTCTTGTAGCGACCATTTCAGCCCTGGGAAATAGCCTCCGAGAATCCACCCTATCTATTCCTGTCAACATTTTATAAACCTCTATCAGGTTGCCTCTCAACCTTCGTCTCTTCAGGGAGAAGAGACCTAGCTCCCTCAACCTATCTTCATAAGGCATGCCTCCCAATCCAGGCAACAAATCTCCTCTGCACCCTCTTAATACCTTCCACATCCTTCCTGCAGTGAGGCGACCAGAACTGCGCACAGTACTCCAAGTGGGGTCTGACAAGGGTCTTATAAAGCTGCAGCATTACCTCCCAACTCCTAAACTCAATCCATATAGAAAAACCATATAGAACCCTACAGTGCAGAAACAGGCCCTTCAGCCCATAGAGCCTGCAGCGACCACAATCCCACCCAGGCTTTATCCCCATATCCCTACACATTCACCCATTAATCCCTCAAACCTACACATTCCAGGACACTAAGGGGCAATTTCTTAGCTTGGCCAATCAACCCAATCCGCACATTTTTGGACTGTGGGAGGAAACCAGAGCACCTGGAGGAAACCCACACAGAATCGAGGAGATTGTGTAAACTCTACACAGACAGTGACCCAAGCTGGGAATCAAACCCAGGTCCCTGGAGTTGTGAAGCAGCAGTGCTAACCACTGTGCAACCATGCTGCCCTCGATTAGTGAAGGCCAATACACCATATGCCTTCTTGACCACATCCTCCACCTGCGAGGTCAATTTAAGAGACCTATGGACCCGGACCCCAAGATCCTTCTGCTCTTCAACACAGCTAAGAGTCCTACCCTTGATATTGTACCCCTGCAACCCATTGCACCTGCCAAAATGGACCACTACACATTTATCCAGGTTGAAGTCCATCTGCCACTTCTCCGCCTAGTCTTGCATCCTATCTATGTCACACTGCAACTTCTGACATCCCTCTAAAGTATCCACAGCACCACCAACCTTGGTATCGTCGTCGTTCACAGCCAGCTCCAGCCACAGAGAGCCATACTGAAGTCCCAGCTGCCCCTTCGAAGGAGCATGAGGCTGGAAAACAGCGCATGCTTACCGATACCCGCCACGCATGCGTGTCGCGAACTATACGCTTATGGCACATGCGTACCGACACCCGCTTATGACGCATGCGCACCGAGGCCCGCTTATGGCGCACGCGCACCGACACTCGCCACGCATGCGTGTCGCGAACTGCATGCTTACGGCGCATGCGCACGTTCTGCGTCATCAAGGGTGCGTTGCGCATGCGCACTAGGACGAGTGCCTCCGACATCTTAGGTGGCGTAACCGGAAGTTGTGAGTCAGGATTTTTGCTTTTGTTTCTCACCACCCCCGCTTCTTTTCCTGTTTAAGACTTACGCTGTAGATGCGTTTATTGCCTACAACTACATGTTAAGTTCGGTTCATATGCTGTTAAAAAGTTCAGGGTTTCGGACGTGTTTGTAAGTGTTTTGCTGGCAGGGCGCATGCGCAGTGGCCACTGCCGGCCGGTTGGTCCCAGCAGGGCAATCCCGCGCAGGTGTAGTACAAACCAGGCCGGCGCGCAGGCGCGTTTATGTCTCTGACGCCCTGTTGCTGCCGGCGCCATAGAGTAGCGCCAGGACGCGGGGTTCCCACCCTGAGCCCCCATTGTACTGGAGCCTCCCATTGTCCACCCTCACCACTTTTAGCAAAGCAGGGATCTTGGATCCAGAGGCAGCAGGGCTAGACCACGTTGACCCCAATTTCAACACATACCTTCCCTCCGGCAACTAAATTCAAATATTGCCCACCAGACATTGCTGTACAAAGTAATAGTGGGAATTTGCATTGAGACCTTTCTAACATTGGTGTCTGGTGTGGCAATAGTTCCACTTCCTTTTTTAAACAAATAAGTTCCTCTTTGTATTTAAAAGTTCAGCAGCAGGCACCTGTGAATTTAGTCAGCAACTTTATTCCACATTTCTAAGGAAAATAGATAAGATCAATCAAACTAGGTTTCACTCAGGAACCTGACTTGTCCAGTATTAAACCATTAATGCAACAAGATAACCTTCACAAATGTCTCAGCATTACTCCCAGTATATGTATGGTACCACATGCAGTCTGAAAGCACTTTAACTGCTACTTCCTGTATGTAAGCTCTCTAACTTTTTCCATTCATTGGATTTGCCCTTGAATCTCTTGAACCTGCAGCTTTATTACATCTAGGTTCCCCGGGGTGGCATGGTGGCACACTGCTTAGCACTGCTGCCTGACAGCGCCAGTGACCCGAGTTCAATTCTGGCCTTGGGTGTCTGTGTGGAGTTTCTGTGTAGGCTTCCTCAGGTTGCTCTGGTTTCCTCTCACAGTAAAAAGTCTGACAACACCAGGTTTTAGTCCAACCGATTTATTTGATAATATTCTCACAAGCTTTCGAGGGGGCCCACATCATTCCTCCCACAGTCCAAAGATGTGCGGGTTAGGTTGGTTGGCCATGCCGGATTGCCCCTTAATGTCAGGGGGAATAGCAGGATAAATATGTGGCGTTACAGGGAATAGATCCTGGATGGGATTATGATTGATGGGTCGAATGGCCTCCTGCACTGCAGGAATTCTGATATGATTAAACACCAAAAAGGCATGCTCTTGCTGAACCATCTTAGTGAAGTTCACAACTTTTAATGACACAGATTCTACAGACTCCTTTATTCTGCCTCCTTAATAAACTCTGTTAAATGTTCTCAGTTTAATTGAGAAATTGAGGTAGAAACAGTAGAATTTTCTCAATCATGATCCCTTCACTGACCTTGCCTTTAATTTTTTATCTGTTGTAAATATGTTATATTATTTTTAGTTTTGAGAAGAGGTTGGATAAACACAGATTGTTTTCATTGAAAAGATGGAGGCTGAGGGGTACTCCTGTGCTGTATTCTTTTTTCTTCTTTTCTTTACACACATCATGTAAAACTGTTTTCTCTCCCTTCTCTGTGGCTGAAACCTAATAACTCCCATTTAGTCTCTGTTTGCTTTTTTTGTTACCTGGCTTTAATTTCCATATCAACCTTGTAACTGGGACGCTTCTCAGAAATGACCTCACAGCCAGGAATCACTTTAGAATCCTTTTTTCAGAAGATTATTTTCACTAGGGAATACATTTCATTGACTTTATCAAAGCATTTCATTTCGAGCACCTCTATTAAAGTTTCTCTTAAATCTACCCCTGCCTTCTGTGCCCCAAGGGAGAAATCTCAGCTTCTTCTCCACTCTCTTAGTTGGTGCTCACTTCGGCAGCACATATACTAAAATTGGAACGATACAGAGAAGATTAGTATAGCCCTTGTGCAAGGATGACACGCAAATTTGTTCCCTCTCCAAGACTTTGAAGTGTGCTGCCCAGAATTAGAGAGGGAGGCTATTCAGCCCCTCTCAAGCCTGTTACACAGGAACAGGAGGAGGCTATTCATACTCTCTTGAACATGGTACGCAGGAACGGGAGGTCATCATTCAGCTCCCTCTCAAGCCTATTACACAGGAACAGGAGGAAACCATTCAGCTTTGTTGCGCGGTCTTTTCAGAGACTAAGTATCACCAAAAAACCTCAATAAGTACAAAGACTCACAAAGCCAGTGTCACAGTTAAAGACTTATCAAGAGTCCATCCTTGCCTCCCTCTCTTTAAGCGTTATTTCTTCACACAGAAACACTGTTTTCGCAACCCCTCACATTCGTTTGGGTAGGTCAACTTACAAGTCTGACGGTTTGACATGTGACTACTTTAACTACTTGGGTGGTAACAATGAAATATATTCTCCTTCTTGTAGGAGACATGTCCTGCCACTGGTTTCCAGTGACTCCACCCTGCTTGCAGCGCCAAAATTGTTGTGGGGTCTTTTCAGAGACTAAAAACCCTCAGCAAAGTCCCAGTTAAAGACGTATTTTTATTTGACCAACAATCAATGGGAGATATTCAAGAGAAGATTCTGAGCATTCCAATGCCACTCTGAGGTTACAGTACATCCATCAGAACAATTAGACATTCCTCAAGTTTGTTTTTCCCACCTTCCTGTTAGTTATTAACCAGTCACCATTAGTACAAATAAATCACTGTTAATAGTTGTCATATACCTTAGCCATTTACATTCTACTGTCTGATATCATGGGATTTCAGTGATCCATAAAACCTGGGCGTTTATTTCCTCGTCACTTAGCAATCCCAGGTGTTTCGCTACAAAGGTCAAAGATACTGTTCCCACCAACTCTTATTTATATCAGTGGCCGAACCAGGCTGTGAAGAACTTGTCCTATCAGGACATTTTGAACAGCCCTATTCATAAAGTGGCTTTGGGAACGATACTGATCGTAACTTTTGCTGATAAAACTATACACGTTCTGTGGTTTCATTGTTCCAAAAAATGTAGTTCGTTTTGCTAAGTCTTCATCCCATCATGCCACACAGCAGCCTGACTTTGACTAAAGTGTACAATTAGTTTAAAAATACAGCTAAAATACATTTTAAAATTCAAAATACATGTTTAAATCAGAAATATTTGTTCAAATCTCATAGTTATTTAAATCTCTTACTGTGTTCATACCATCTTAATGCTGACAGTTCCCCTGTTAGACTGTGAGTCTGAGCTGAGGTCATTTCATTGAATGCTGGTAATTTATTAGTGTCTTAAATCCCTAATTGTTTGAAACTCCTCTAATCTATTATAAGCTTATCCCACAGCCTCCTCTCGAGCCTAATGCACAGGAACAGGAGCAGTCATTCAGCCCCTACTCAAACCTGTTACACAGAAACAGGAGTACATCAGTCAGCCTCTCTCTCAAGCCTATTACACAGAAACAGGATGAAGCCATTCAGCCCCTTTCGAGCCTGTTACACAGGAACAGGAGTAGGCCACTGAGCCCCTCTCGAGCCTATTACACAGGAGCAGAAGAAAGCCATTCAGCACCCCTCGAGCCTGTTACACAGAAATAGGAGGCCATTCAGCCCCTGCTTGAGTCTGTTACACAGGAACAGCAGGAAGCCATTCAGCCCCCGCTTGAGCCTGTTACATCGGATCGGGAGTAGACCAAGCTGGGCAGCTTGAGCCTGTTACACAGGAACAGGAGGAGGCCATTTTGGAAAGTTTGAGACATTGAGATAAAACAAGGTGCTGTGTCATTATGATAAGCAGAACTCAGCGCAGAAGTTCTGTTAGGTGTGGCAAATAGTACAGAAACATTTCAGTACAAGCAAGGAAGGCAAGTTGACGGTATACATATTCTGTCTTTGTCTCTGTCTCTTTCTTTGTCTCTGTCCCTGTTCCTCTATGTCTGTCTTTGCACCCCCACCCCTTGTCTCCATCTGACTCTTACTCTCTTTTGCTGTTTCTCACTTTCTCTTTCACTCACTCTGTGCTTTTCTCTCCCTCTCTCTGTCCCCTCACACTCTGGCTTTTCCACCATTTTCTCTTTCTCTGTCTCAGACTCTCTCTCTCTGACTCTCCACCCTTCTCACTGATTCTGTCAGTGTATTCTCTCTGATTCTGTGACTCAGATTTGCTTTTGCTCTCTCTGCCTGTCTATTTTTCACTTTCCCTGTCTCTGACTCTCTCCGACTTTCGCTTTCTCTGTCTCTGATATTCTCTCCCCCTCGCTCTCTATCTTTCTGACTCTCTCTGTCTATCTGATTCTCTCTCTCCCACTCATTCTGTTTTTCCTGTTTCTCACATTTTACAGGATTGATGCCTCAGACTGTGGTTGTGATTGGAGCTGGGATCAGTGGCCTGGCAGCCTGCCTGCGCCTGAGCAGTGCTGCCAATGTTTCCAAGGTGAGGTATAATAAAGCGTTCACTGAAGAACAATGGTGACATTACTGATGATGTGGGTATGCCGGCGTTGGACTGGCGTAAACACAGTAAAAAGTCTGACAACACCAGGTTTTAGTCCAACCTATTTATTTGATAATATTCTCACAAGCTTTCGAGGGGACTGCCTCATCGCTAGGTGAATGGAGAGTTCTGGCCTCAGACAGAGCATATAAAGCACAGACAGTTTAGAGATTACTGATTAGAATGCGAATCCTTACACCTAACCTGCTGTTCAAGTCTTAAAGTGGCTGATAATGTGAATGGAAGGAGCACTGATCACAGGTTAAAGAGATGTGTATTGTCTCCAGACAGTACAGTAAGTGAGGTTTTGCAAACCCAGGCAAGTCACGGGGGTTACAGATAGTGCAACATGAACCCAAGATCCCTGTTGAGACCGTCCTCATGTGTGCGGAACTTGGCTATCAGTCTCTGTTATCAGTCTCTGCTATCAGTACTGACCCTCAGTACTGACCCTCAGTACTGAGGGTCAGTACTGAGGGAGTGCTGCACTGTCAGAGGGTCAGTACTGAGGGAGTGCTGCACTGTCAGAGGGTCAGTACTGAGGGAGTGCTGCACTGTCAGAGGGTCAGTACTGAGGGAGTGCTGCACTGTCAGAGGGTCAGTACTGAGGGAGTGCTGCACTGTCAGAGGGTTAGTACTGAGGGAGTGCTGCACTGTCAGAGGGTCAGCACTGAGGGAGTGCTGCACTGTCAGAGGGTCAGCACTGAGGGAGTGCTGCACTGTCAGAGGGTCAGTACTGAGGGAGTGCTGCACTGTCAGAGGGTCAGTACTGAGGGAGTGCTGCACTGTCAGAGGGTCAGCACTGAGGGAGTGCTGCACTGTCAGTGGGTCAGTACTGAGGGAGTGCTGCACTGTCAGAGGGTCAGTACTGAGGGAGTGCTGCACTGTCAGTGGGTCAGTACTGAGGGAGTGCTGCACTGTCAGTGGGTCAGTACTGAGGGAGTGCTGCACTGTCAGAGGGTCAGTACTGAGGGAGTGCTGCACTGTCAGAGGGTCAGTACTGAGGGAGTGCTGCACTGTCAGAGGGTCAATACTGAGGGAGTGCTGCACTGTCAGAGGGTCAGTACTGAGGGAGTGCTGCACTGTCAGTGGGTCAGTACTGAGGGAGTGCTGCACTGTCAGTGGGTCAGTACTGAGGGAGTGCTGCACTGTCAGAGGGTCAGTACTGAGGGAGTGCTGCACTGTCAGAGGGTCAGTACTGAGGGAGTGCTGCACTGTCAGAGGGTCAGTACTGAGGGAGTGCTGCACTCTCACTCTTTACCCTGGCCTCTCTCGCTGTCTCTGTCTCACAGCGTCCACCCATCTCCCCCTCTCGCCCTTTCCCCCATTGTCTCCGTTTGGCCCTTCCTGTTCTTCCTCTTTTTATCTCTTCCTCCCCCACACCCCCTTCCTGTCCTACTGACTCCTCCCCCTGCCTCACTCTTTCTCTTTCTCATGTCACCAGATCATCCTTTTGGAAGCAAGTGGTCATACTGGAGGTTGGCTGCAAACAACACGGACACAAGAAGGAGCCATATTCGAGCATGGGCCACGAGGAGTCAGACCAGCAGGAATAGTGGGAAAGAACACACTCCAGATGGTGAGGGAATGAAACCTGGAGCCCAGAGTTCAGTGTGCTTTATATATGGAGTAACAGATTCCTGGGAGTGAATTATGGACTGGAATCTAATTGCGGGTTTTGGGTGGTTTATATACAGAATAACAGATACCCGGGAGTGAGTTACAGACTGGAATCTAATCGAGGGGTTCGGGGCGGTTTATATACAGAATAACAGATACCCGGGAGTGAGTTACAGACTGGAATCTAATCGAGGGGTTCAGGGTGGTTTATATATAAAATAACAGATACCCGGGAGTGAATTGTAGACTGGCATCTAACGGAGGAATTTGGGATAGTTTATTTATTGAATAACAGAAACCTAGGAGTCAGTTACAGACTGGAATCTAGTCAAGGGGTTTGGGGTGGTTTATATGTAGAATAACAGATACCTGGGAGTGAGTTACAGTCTGGAATCTAATCGAGGGGTTCAGGGTGGTTTATATATAGAATAACAGATACCCAGGAGTGAGTTACAGACTGGAATCTAATCGAGGGGTTCGGGGTGGTTTATATATAGAATAACAGATACCCAGGAGTGAGTTACAGACTGGAATCCAATCGAGGGGTTCAGGGAGGTTTATATATAGAATAACAGATACCCGGGAGTGAGTTACAGACTGGAATCTAATCGAGGGGTTCAGGGTGGTTTATATATAGAATAACAGATACCCGGGAGTGAGTTACAGACTGGAATCTAATCGAGGGGTTTGGGGTGGTTTATATATAGAATAACAGATACCCGGGAGTGAGTTACAGATTGGAATCTAATCGAGGGGTTCCGGGTGGTTTATATACAGAATAACAGATACCCGGGAGTGAGTTACAGACTGGAATCTAATCGAGGGGTTCCGGGTGGTTTATATACAGAATAACAGATACCCGGGAGTGAGTTACAGACTGGAATCTAATCGAGGGGTTCAGGGTGGTTTATATATAGAATAACAGATACCCGGGAGTGAGTTACAGACTGGAATCTAATCGAGGGGTTCAGGGTGGTTTATATGTAGAATAACAGATACCTGGGAGTGAGTTACAGTCTGGAATCTAATCGAGGGGTTCAGGGTGGTTTATATGTAGAATAACAGATACCTGGGAGTGAGTTACAGTCTGGAATCTAATCTAATCTAAGGGGTTTGGGGTGGTTTATATGTAGAATAACAGATACCTGGGAGTGAGTTACAGACCGGAATCTAATCGAGGGTTCGGGGTGGTTTATATATAGAATAACAGATACCTGGGAGTGAGTTACAGTCTGGAATCTAATCTAATCTAAGGGGTTTGGGGTGGTTTATATATAGAATAACAGATACCTAGGAGTGAGTTACAGACTGGAATCTAATCGATGGATTTGGGGTGGTTTATATATAGAATAACAGATACCCGGGAGTGAGTTACAGACTGGAATCTAATCGAGGGGTTTGGGGTGGTTTATATGTAGAATAACAGATACCTGGGAGTGAGTTACAGTCTGGAATCTAATTGCACCTATTTCTCACTCTTTCGTTCTGTCCTCGTTCTCTCTCCCATTCTCTTTCTAGGTTTCTGATTTGGGTTTGGACAGTGACATTCTCCCGGTTACATACAGTGATGTGGCTGCCAAGAATCGATATCTGTTCGTTGGGGGAAAGCTCTGCAAGTTACCATCAGGTATCAGGTGCGTCACTGATTAGAACATAGAACACTACAGCAGAAACAGGCCCTTCGGCCCACGAGTTGCGCCGATCACATCAACACCTACCAACCTACAGACCTAGCTATAACCCTCAATCTCATTAAACCCCATATACTCATCCAGAAGTTTTTTAAAAGACCCCAGCGAGTTCGCCTCCACAACCACTGACGGCAGCCGATTCCATTCACTCACCACCCTCTGAGTGAAAAACTTACCCCTAACATCACTTCTGAACTTCCCTCCCTTAAATCTGTGTCCTCTCGTAGCAACCATTTCAACCCAGGGAAATAGTCTCTGAGAGTCCACCCTATCTATTCCTCTTAACATTTTGTAAACTTCTATCAGGTCGCCTCTCAACCTTCGTCTCTCGCAGGAGACCTTGTAGGAGCACCTGAACAGTCTCTCAATCCCATCCACTTCTCCTCAATCCCATTCACCCACCTTCTCCCCAATCCCTCAATCCCACCCATCTACCTTCTCCCCAATCCCTCAATCCCACCCACCCACCTCCCCAATCCCTCAATCCCACCCACCCACCCACTCCGCAATCCCTCAATCCCACCCACACACCTCCCCAATCCCTCAATCCCACCCACCCACCTTCTCCTCAATCCCACCCACCCACCCACCTTCTCCCCAATCCCTCAATCCCACCTTCTCCCCAATCCCTCAATCCCCCCACCCACCTTCTCCCCAATCCCTCAATCCCACCCACCCACCTTCTCCCCAATCCCTCAATCCCACCCACCCACCTTCTCCCCAATCCCTCAATCCCACCCACCCACCCACCTACCCAATCCCTCAATCCCACCCACCCACCCACCTACCCAATCCCTCAATCCCACACACCCACCCACCTTCTCCCCAATCCCTCAATCCCACCCACCCACCTTCTAAGAACATAAGAAATAGGAGCAGGAGTAGGCCATCTGGCCCTTCGAGCCTGCCCCACCATTCAATAAGATCATGGCTGATCTGTCGTGGCTCAGTTCCACATTCCGGCCCTCTCCCCATAACCCTTAATCCCCTCTCTTATCAAAAACCCATCAACCCGCTTATTGAAAATATTTAGCGAGGCAGCCTCCACCACTTCAACGGGTAGAGAATTCCAGAGATTCACCACCCTTTGAGTGAAGAAGTTCCTCCTCAACTCTGTTCTAAACCGCCCCCCCTTTATCTTGAGGCTGTGCCCCCTAGTCCTACTGTCTTTTTTGAGCGGGAAGAGTCTCTCCACCTCTATCCTATCCATCCCATTCATCATCTTATACGTCTCAATGAGATCTCCCCTCATTCTTCTAAACTCTAACGAGTACAAGCCTAGTTTATTCAGCCTCTCCTCATAGCTCAACCCCCTCAACTCTGGTATCAACCTAGTAAACCTCCTCTGCACTCCCTCCAAGGCCAAAATATCTTTGCGCAGGTGCGGCGCCCAAAACTGCACACAGTACTCCAGCTGCGGCCTCACCAATGCCCTGTACAGCTGCAGCAAGACCTCCCTACTTTTATATTCAATCCCCTTCGCTATGAAGGCCAGCATCCCATTCACCTTCCTGACCACCTGCTGCACCTGCAAGCTGGGTTTTTGCGACTCATGCACAAGGACCCCGAGGTCCCTCTGCACCGTCGCCTGCTGCAGTTTTTCGCCCCGTAAGTAATAGTCCTTCTTACCATTCTTCCTTCCAAAGTGGACCACCTCACACTTGCCAACATTAAATTCCATTTGCCATTTCCTGGCCCATTCGCCCAGCCTATCTAGATCCTTCTGCAGACTATCTGCATAATTTGCCGTTCCCCCAGTCTTGGTGTCATCTGCAGATTTTGCCCCAATCCCTCAATCCCACCCACCCATCCACCTTCTCCTCAATCCCTCAATCCCACCCACCCACCCACCCACCCACCCACCCACCCACCTTCTCCTCAATCCCTCAATCCCACCCACCTTCTCCCCAATCCCTCAATCCCACCCACCCACCTTCTCCCCAATCCCTCAGTCCCACCCACCCACCCACCCACCCACCTTCTCCCCAATCCCTCAATCCCACCCACCCACCTTCTCCCCAATCCCTCAATCCCACCCACCCACCTTCTCCCCAATCCCTCAATCCCACCCACCCAACTCCCCAATCCCTCAATCCCACCCACCCAACTCCCCAATCCCTCAATCCCACCCACCCGCCTACCTCCCCAATCCCTCAATCCCACCCACCCACCCACCTCCCCAATCCCTCAATCCCACCCACCTCCCCAATCCCTCAATCCCACCCACCTCCCCAATCCCTCAATCCCACCCACCTACCTCCCCAATCCCTCAATCCCACCCACCTACCTCCCCAATCCCTCAATCCCACCCACCTACCTCCCCAATCCCTCAATCCCACCCACCTACCTCCCCAATCCCTCAATCCCACCCACCTACCTCCCCAATCCCTCAATCCCACCCACCTACCTCCCCAATCCCTCAATCCCACCCACCTACCTCCCCAATCCCTCAATCCCACCCACCCACCCACCTCCTCAATCCCACCCAACCACCCACCCACCTCCCCAGTCCCACCCACCCACCCACCTCCCCAGTCCCACCCACCCACCCACCTCCCAAGTCCCACCCACCCACCCACCTCCCCAGTCCCACCCACCCACCCACCTCCCCAGTCCCACCCACCCACCCACCTCCCAGTCCCACCCACCCACCCACCTCCCCAGTCCCACCCACCCACCCACCTCCCCAATCCCTCAATCCCACCCACCCACCTCCCCAATCCCTCAATCCCACCCACCCACCTCCCCAATCCCTCAATCCCACCCACCCACCTCCCCAATCCCTCAATCCCACCCACCCACCTCCCCAATCCCTCAATCCCACCCACCTACCTCCCCAATCCCTCAATCCCACCCACCTACCTCCCCAATCCCTCAATCCTACCCAGCTAGATTGAGGAGACGATTGATTGGTTGGGTGAGGTGGGGGAGATGATTGGTTGGTTGGTTGAGTGAGGTGGGGGAGATGATTGGTTGGTTGGTTGGGTGAGGTGGGGGAGATGATTGGTTGGTTGGGTGAGGTGGGGGAGATGATTGGTTGGTTGGTTGGGTGAGGTGTGGGAGATGATTGGTTGGTTGGTTGGGTGAGGTGGGGGAGATGATTGGTTGGTTGGTTGGGTGAGGTGGGAGAGATGATTGGTTGGTTGGTTGGGTGAGGTGGGAGAGATGATTGGTTGGTGCGTTGGGTGAGGTGGGAGAGATGATTGGTTGATTGGGTGAGGTGGGGGAGATGATTGGTTGGTTGGTTGGGTGAGGTGGGAGAGATGATTGGTTGATTGGGTGAGGTGGGGGAGATGATTGGTTGGTTGGTTGGGTGAGGTGGGAGAGATGATTGGTTGGTTGGTTGGGTGAGGTGGGAGAGATGATTGGTTGGTGCGTTGGGTGAGGTGGGAGAGATGATTGGTTGGTGCGTTGGGTGAGGTGGGGGAGATGATTGGTTGGTTGGGTGAGGTGGGAGAGATGATTGGTTGGTTGGTTGGGTGAGGTGGGGGAGATGATTGGTTGGTGCGTTGGGTGAGGTGGGGGAGATGATTGGTTGGTGCGTTGGGTGAGGTGGGGGAGATGATTTGTTGGTTGGTTGGGTGAGGTGGGAGAGATGATTGGTTGGTTGGTTGGGTGAGGTGGGAGAGATGATTGGTTGGTGCGTTGGGTGAGGTGGGGGAGATGATTGGTTGGTGCGTTGGGTGAGGTGGGGGAGATGATTGGTTGGTGCGTTGGGTGAGGTGGGGGAGATGATTTGTTGGTTGGGTGAGGTGGGAGAGATGATTGGTTGGTTGGTTGGGTGAGGTGGGAGAGATGATTGGTTGGTGCATTGGGTGAGGTGGGGGAGATGATTGGTTGGTGCGTTGGGTGAGGTGGGGGAGATGATTTGTTGGTTGGTTGGGTGAGGTGGGGGAGATGATTGGTTGGTTGGGTGAGGTGGGGGAGATGATTTGTTGGTTGGTTGAGGTGGGAGAGATGGTTGGTTGGGTGAGGTGGGAGAGATGGGGGAGATGATTGGTTGGTGCGTTGGGTGAGGTAGGGGAGATGATTGGTTGGTGCGTTGGGTGAGGTGGGAGAGATGATTGGTTGGGTGAGGTGGGGGAGATGGGGGAGATGATTGGTTGGTGCGTTGGGTGAGGTAGGGGAGATGATTGGTTGGTGCGTTGGGTGAGGTGGGGGAGATGATTGGTTGGGTGAGGTGGGGGAGATGGGGGAGATGATTGGTTGGTGCGTTGGGTGAGGTAGGGGAGATGATTGGTTGGTGCGTTGGGTGAGGTGGGGGAGATGATTGGTTGGTTGGTTGGGTGAGGTGGGGGAGATGATTGGTTGGGTGAGGTGGGGGAGATGATTGGTTGGTGCGTTGGGTGAGGTAGGGGAGATGATTGGTTGGTGCGTTGGGTGAGGTGGGGGAGATGATTGGTTGGTGCGTTGGGTGAGGTGGGGGAGATGATTGGTTGGTGCGTTGGGTGAGGTAGGGGAGATGATTGGTTGGTGCGTTGGGTGAGGTGTGGGAGATGATTGGTTGGTTGGTTGGGTGAGGTGTGGGAGATGATTGGTTGGTTGGTTGGGTGAGGTGGGGGAGATGATTGGTTGGGTGAGGTGGGGGAGATGATTGGTTGGTGCGTTGGGTGAGGTAGGGGAGATGATTGGTTGGTGCGTTGGGTGAGGTGGGGGAGATGATTGGTTGGTTGGTTGGGTGAGGTGGGGGAGATGATTGGTTGGGTGAGGTGGGGGAGATGATTGGTTGGTGCGTTGGGTGAGGTGGGGGAGATGATTGGTTGGTGCGTTGGGTGAGGTGGGGGAGATGATTGGTTGGTGCGTTGGGTGAGGTGGGGGAGATGATTGGTTGGTGCGTTGGGTGAGGTGGGGGAGATGATTGGTTGGTGCGTTGGGTGAGGTGGGGGAGATGATTGGTTGGTGCGTTGGGTGAGGTGGGGGAGATGATTGGTTGGTGCGTTGGGTGAGGTGGGGGAGATGATTGGTTGGTGCGTTGGGTGAGGTGGGGGAGATGATTTGTTGGTTGGTTGGGTGAGGTGGGGGAGATGATTGGTTGGGTGAGGTGGGAGAGATGATTGGTTGGTTGGTTGGGTGAGGTGGGGGAGATGATTGGTTGGTTGGTTGGGTGAGGTGGGGGAGATGATTGGTTGGTTGGTTGGGTGAGGTGGGGGAAATGATTGGTTGGTTGGGTGAGGTGGGGGAGATGATTGGTTGGTTGGGTGAGGGGTTGGTGATTGACAGGGATAGTGATTTAGTGGGGTGGGTGGGGGTGGAGGGATGTGAGTGGGATGTGGCAGGGTGTGTGGGGTGGTGGTGGGAGGGCAATGAGGGTGCGGGGGTGCAGGGGGGATGTGGGGAGTGGTTAGGGGTGGAGGGCGATATCTGCATATCTCTTTCAATAACACCAGTCCTGGAGAGATTTTCTGACTTTGCGTTTTGAAATTTGAAGATCTGCTTTCATGACACACTCTCCGTTCTCCCAGCCGATCATCGGCAGCTTACTCCGGGAACCCTTCATCCGACGAGGAAAAGAGCAGGATGAAAGTGTTCACAATTTTGTGGCCCGCAGGTTTGGAAAGGAGGTGAGTAGTGCAAGGTAGATATGTCTCACTCGCACGAAACCGCACACAGACGCATGCACATGCACGCTCACACTCTCATGCACACACTTGCATATTTATACACATAGACACTCACTGTCACACACACACGCTCGAGCATCAGTCCCTCATGTCCATAGGCACCCACCCCCACCACTTCAAGTCCCTCACCTACATCCTCTCTATCTCCTCTGCCCCCCATTCTGTCTCTCCAACCCGATCTGTCCCCTCGCCTGAACATAGACCCCTTCTCCTCCCCCAACATGCTCTCCCTTGCTCTACTACCCCATCGTTCCTCACCCGAACCCTCCTCCATCTAACCACCTCCCTCACTAGTCCCCTCCACTCTATCCTCCCAACCCCTCCCTCACTCTGCCCCCAGCACTTTCTCCCAACATACCCTCCCCTGCCCTCAACCCGCATACTGCTTTTCCCCTTCTCTCTCTCTCTCTGGCTCTCTCTCTCTCTCTCTCTCACTCTCTGTGCTTTTGTCTCTCTGCCTCTGTCTCTTGCTCTCTTTCTCTCTCTCTCATTCTGCCGTTCTCTTGCGCTCTGTCGCTCACTTGCTCTCGTTTTCCTGCTCTCTCTCGTTCTCCTGCTCTCTCTCGTTCTCCTGCTCTCTCTCGTTCTCCTGCTCTCTCTCGTTCTCCTGCTCTCTCTCGTTCTCCTGCTCTCCCTCGTTCTCCTGCTCTCCCTCGTTCTCTTGCTGTCTTGCGCGCTGTCTCCCCCGCGCACGCGCCCTCTCCCCCGCGCACGCGCCCTCTCCCCCGCGCACGCGCCCTCTCCCCTGCGCCCGCGCCCTCTCCCCCGCACCCGCTCCCTTGCGCCCGTGCACTCTCCCCTGGGCCCTCTCCGTCGTGCCCGCGCCCGGGCCCTCTCTCTCTCTCACTCTAATCTCTCCACCCTCAGACATGCTTTTCTTCTTTCTCTTCCAAGCTGGCGGAGATTGCCGTTGACAGTTTGTGCCGTGGGATCTTTGCAGGAGACAGCAGGCAGCTCAGTGTCCGATCCTGCTTCCCCATGCTCTTCCAAGCTGAGCGGAGATTTGGATCTGTGCTGATCGGAATGATTGTAGGAGGAGGAGGAGGTCAGTGAGCTTGCCCCAGTAAATTCTCCCTGCCTCTCCTCCCCCCATCCCTCCTTTCCTCTCTGACCCATCCCCACTCCCCCATTCCCCACTCCCCCACTCCTCGTTCCCACCCTCCGCTTTTGCCTTCCCCTTCCCTCCTCTCCTTCCCCCCTTTTTCCCCCTTCCCCCTTTTTCCCCCTTCCCCCCTTTTTCCCCTTCCCCCCTTTTTCCCCTTCCCCCCTTTTTCCCCTTCCCCCCTTTTTCCCCCTTCCCCCCTTTTTCCCCCTTCCCCCCTTTTCCCACCTCCCCCCTTTTTCCCCTTCCCCCCTTTTTCCCCCTTCCCCCTTTTCCCCCTTCCCCCTTTTTCCCCCTTCCCCCCCTATTTCCTCCTCCCCCCCTTTTTCCTCCTTCCCCCCTTTTTCCTCCTTCCCCCCCCTTTTTCCTCCTTCCCCCCCTTTTTCCTCCTTCCCCCCCCTTTTTCCTCCTTCCCCTCCTTTTTCCTCCTTCCCCTCCTTTTTCCTCCTTCCCCCCCTTTTTCCTCCTTAGGGCAAGATTAGGGCCAGTTACAGACAGTAGAGGGAAGTTGTGTGTGGAACCGGAGGAGATTGGAGAGGCGTTGAACCAATATTTCTCTTCGGTGTTCACGCAAGGGGACATGAATGTAGCTGAGGAGGACACTGGGGTGCAGGGGTGTAAAATAGATAGTATTGCAGTTGATACGGGGGATGTGCTGGATATTTTAGAGGGTTTGAAAATTGATAAGTGGTCTCTGGTATAGTACCGGAAGATTGGAGGACAGCAAATGTTGTCCCATTGTTTAAGAAGGGGAGAAGGGACTTCCCTGGGAATTATAGACCAGTGAGTCTTACTTCTGTGGTGGGTAAGGTTTTGGAAAGGATTATTAGAGACAGGATTTATAGTTATTTGGAGAGTAATGAGTTGATTAGAGACAGTCAGCATGGTTTTGTAGCGGGTAGGTCGTGCCTTACTAACCTTATCGAGTTCTTTGAGAAAGTGACCAAAGAGGTGGATAGGGGTAAGGCAGTTGATGTGGTGTATATGGATTTTAGCAAGGCATTTGATAAGGTTCACCATGGTAGGCTTCTGCAGAAAATGCAGATGTATGGGATTGGGGGTGATCTAGGTAATTGGATCAGGAATTGGCAAGCAGAGGGTGGTGGTTGATGGTAAATATTCGTCATGGAGTTCGGTTACGAGTGGTGTGCCTCAGGGATCTGTTTTGGGGCCACTGCTGTTTGTAATTTTTATTAATGATCTGGATGAGGGTATAGTTGGGTGGATTAGTAAGTTTGCTGATGACACCAAAGTCGGAGGTGTGGTAGATTGTGAGGAAGGGTGTCATAGTTTGCAGGGTGACTTAGAAAGGTTGCAGAGCTGGGCTGTGAGGTGGTGGATGGAGTTCAATGTGGAGAAGTGTGAGGTAATTCATTTCGGTAGGAATAACAGATGTTCACGTGCTCACTGTGTACGGGAGGACTTTGAATAGTGTGAGGAGCAGAGGGATCTAGGTCTATGTGTACATAGATCCCTGAAAGTTGGGAATCAAGTAGATAAGGTTGTTAAGAAGGCATACGGTGTCTTGTCGTTTATTGGTAGGGGAATTGAATTTAGGAGTCGCAGCGTCATGATGCAACTGTACACAACTCTGATGCGGCCACACTTGGAGTACTGTGTGCAGTTCTAGTCCCCACATTACAGGAAGGATGTGGAGGCTTTGGAGAGGGTGCAGAGGAGGTTTACCAGGATGTTGCCTGGTATGGAGGGGAGATCCTATGAGGAGAGACTGAGAGATTTGGGGTTGTTTTCGCTGGAAAGAAGGCGGCTAAGAGGGGATCTCATTGAAACATATAAGATGATTAGAGGTTTAGACAGGGTAGATAATGATAGCCTTTTTTCTAGGATGGAGAAAGCTAACACGAGGGGGCACAACTTTAAATTAAGGGGGGGTAGTTATAGGACTGATGTCAGGGGTAGGTTCTTTACCCAGAGGGTGGTGAAGGACTGGAATGCCCTGCCAGCTGCAGTTGTAAATGCACCTAGTTTGGGGGCGTTTAAGAGATCTGTGGATAGGTTTATGGACGAAAAGGGATTGGTTTAGGCTAGTGGGTCATTGTTTTGTAACTGGTCGGCGCAACATCGTGGGCCGAAGGGCCTGTTCTGCGCTGTAATGTCTATGTTCCCCCCCTTTTTCCTCCGTCCCCCCCTTTTTCCTCCGTCCCCCCCATTTTCCCCCTACCCCCCCTTTCTCCACCTTTCCACTGGACCAGTGCCCCCTCAGCCGCACCTCCACCCCCTCTCAGCCTCCCCTCCACCCCCCCGAGCCTCCCCTCGCCCCCCCCAGACTCCCCTCCGCCCACCCCCAGCCTCCCCTCCGCCCCCCCCCCAGCCTCCCCTCCGCCCCCCCCCAGCCTCCCCTCCGCCCCCCCCAGCCTCCCCTCCGCCCCCCCAGCCGCCCCTCCGTCCCCCCCAGCCGCCCCTCCGTCCCCCCCAGCCCGCCCTCCGTCCCCCCCAGCCGCCCCTCCGTCCCCCCCAGCCGCCCCTCCGTCCCCCCAGCCGCCCCTTCCGTCCCCCCCAGCCGCCCCTCTGTCCCCCCCAGCCGCCCCTCTGTCCCCCCCAGCCGCCCCTCTGTCCCCCCCAGCCGCCCCTCTGTCCCCCCCAGCCGCCCCTCTGTCCCCCCCAGCCGCCCCTCTGTCCCCCCCTGCCGCCCCTCTGTCCCCCCCAGCCGCCCTCTGTCCCCCCCAGCCCCCCCTCTGTCCCCCCAGCCCCCCCTCTGTCCCCCCCAGCCGCCCCCTCTGTCCCCCCCAGCCGCCCCTCTGTCCCCCCCAGCCGCCCCTCTGTCCCCCCCAGCCGCCCCTCTGTCCCCCCCAGCCGCCCCTCTGTCCCCCCCAGCCGCCCCTCTGTCCCCCCCAGCCGCCCCTCTGTCCCCCCCAGCCGCCCCTCTGTCCCCCCAGCCGCCCCTCTGTCCCCCCCAGCCGCCCCTCTGTCCCCCCCAGCCGCCCCTCTGTCCCCCCCAGCCGCCCCTCTGTCCCCCCCAGCCGCCCCTCTGTCCCCCCCAGCCGCCCCTCTGTCCCCCCCAGCCGCCCCTCTGTCCCCCCCAGCCGCCCCTCTGTCCCCCCCAGCCGCCCCTCTGTCCCCCCCAGCCGCCCTTCTGTCCCCCCCAGCCGCCCCTCTGTCCCCCCCAGCCGCCCCTCTGTCCCCCCCAGCCGCCCCTCTGTCCCCCCCAGCCGCCCCTCTGTCCCCCCCAGCCGCCCCTCTGTCCCCCCCAGCCGCCCCTCTGTCCCCCCCAGCCGCCCCTCTGTCCCCCCAGCCGCCCCTCTGTCCCCCCCAGCCGCCCCTCTGTCCCCCCCAGCCGCCCCTCTGTCCCCCCCAGCCGCCCCTCTGTCCCCCCCAGCCGCCCCTCTGTCCCCCCCAGCCGCCCCTCTGTCCCCCCCAGCCGCCCCTCTGTCCCCCCCAGCCGCCCCTCTGTCCCCCCCAGCCGCCCCTCTGTCCCCCCAGCCGCCCCTCTGTCCCCCCCAGCCGCCCCTCTGTCCCCCCCAGCCGCCCCTCTGTCCCCCCCAGCCGCCCCTCCGTCCCCCCCAGCCGCGCCCCTCCGTCCCCCCCAGCCGCCCCTCCGTCCCCCCCAGCCGCCCCTCTGTCCCCCCCAGCCGCCCCTCTGCCCCCCCCAGCCTCCCCTCCGCCCCCCCCAGCCTCCCCTCCGCCCCCCCCAGCCGCCCCCTCCGTCCCCCCCAGCCGCCCCTCCGTCCCCCCCCAGCCGCCCCTCCGTCCCCCCCAGCCGCCCCTCCGTCCCCCCAGCCGCCCCTCTGTCCCCCCCAGCCGCCCCTCTGTCCCCCCCATCCGCCCCTCTGTCCCCCCCATCCGCCCCTCTGTCCCCCCCATCCGCCCCTCTGTCCCCCCCAGCCGCCCCTCTGTCCCCCCCAGCCGCCCCACTGTCCCCCCAGCCTCCCCTCTGTCCCCCCCAGCCTCCCCTCTGCCCCCCCCAGCCTCCCCTCTGCCCCCCCCAGCCTCCCCTCTGCCCCCCCCAGCCTCCCCCTCTGCCCCCCCCAGCCTCCCCTCTGCCCCCCCCAGCCTCCCCTCTGCCCCCCCCAGCCTCCCCTCTGCCCCCCCCAGCCTCCCCTCTGCCCCCCCAGCCTCCCCTCTGCCCCCCCAGCCTCCCCTCTGCCCCCCCAGCCTCCCCTCTGCCCCCCCAGCCTCCCCTCTGCCCCCCAGCCTCCCCTCTGCCCCCCCCAGCCTCCCCTCTGCCCCCCCCAGCCTCCCCTCTGCCCACCCCCGGCCTCCCCTCTGCCCCCAACAGCCTCCCCTCTGCCCCCCCCAGCCTCCCCTCTGCCCCCCCAGCCTCCCCTCTGCCCCCCCCAGCCTCCCCTCTGCCCCCCCCAGCCTCCCTCTGCCCCCCCAGCCTCCCCTCTGCCCCCCCCAGCCTCCCCTCTGCCCCCCCCAGCCTCCCCTCTGCCCCCCCCAGCCTCCCCTCTGCCCCCCCCAGCCTCCCCTCTGCCCCCCCCAGCCTCCCCTCTGCCCCCCCCAGCCTCCCCTCTGCCCCCCCCAGCCTCCCCTCTGCCCCCCCCAGCCTCCCCTCTGCCCCCCCCCAGCCTCCCCTCTGCCCCCCCCAGCCTCCCCTCTGCCCCCCCCAGCCTCCCCTCTGCCCCCCCCCAGCCTCCCCTCTGCCCCCCCCAGCCTCCCCTCTGCCCCCCCAGCCTCCCCTCTGCCCCCCCCAGCCTCCCCTCTGCCCCCCCAGCCTCCCCTCTGCCCCCCCCAGCCTCCCCTCTGCCCCCCCCAGCCTCCCCTCTGCCCCCCCCAGCCTCCCCTCTGCCCCCCCCAGCCTCCCCTCTGCCCCCCCCAGCCTCCCTTCTGCCCCCCCAGCCTCCCCTCTGCCCCCCCCAGCCTCCCCTCTGCCCCCCCCAGCCTCCCTCTCCCCCCCCAGCCTCCCCTCTGCCCCCCCCAGCCTCCCCTCTGCCCCCCCCAGCCTCCCCTCTGCCCCCCCCAGCCTCCCCTCTGCCCCCCCCCAGCCTCCCTCTGCCCCCCCCAGCCTCCCCTCTGCCCCCCCCAGCCTCCCCTCTGCCCCCCCCAGCCTCCCCTCTGCCCCCCCCAGCCTCCCCCTCTGCCCCCCCCAGCCTCCCCTCTGCCCCCCCCAGCCTCCCCTCTGCCCCCCCCAGCCTCCCCTCTGCCCCCCCCCAGCCTCCCCTCTGTCCCCCCCAGCCTCCCCTCTGCCCCCCCCAGCCTCCCCTCTGCCCCCCCAGCCTCCCCTCTGCCCCCCCCAGCCTCCCCTCTGCCCCCCCCAGCCTCCCCTCTGCCCCCCCCAGCCTCCCCTCTGCCCCCCCCAGCCTCCCCTCTGCCCCCCCCAGCCTCCCCTCTGCCCCCCCAGCCGTCCCTCTGCCCCCCCAGCCTCCCCTCTGCCCCCCCCAGCCTCCCCTCTGCCCCCCCCAGCCTCCCCTCTGCCCCCCCCAGCCTCCCCTCTGCCCCCCCCAGCCTCCCCTCTGCCCCCCCCAGCCTCCCCTCTGCCCCCCCCAGCCTCCCCTCTGCCCCCCCCAGCCTCCCCTCTGCCCCCCCCAGCCTCCCCTCTGCCCCCCCAGCCTCCCCTCTGCCCCCCCCAGCCTCCCCTCTGCCCCCCCCGCCTCCCCTCTGCCCCCCCCGCCTTCCCTCCGCCCCCTTCAGCTGCCCTTCTGCTCCCCTAAGCCTCCCCACCACCCCATCATTCGTTTCCCCCCCTCCTTCCCCTTCCCCATGCCCCCTCCCTCTGTCCACCTCTCTCACTTGCTTTCTCTCCCTGTCTGTCTGTATCTCTCTCGCTCTCTGTCTCTCAGTTCTCCCCCGCCCCCTGCCTGCCATACCCCTCCCCTGCCCTCAGCTCACTGTCTGCCCTATCCCCTGTCCCCCCGTCTCCCTGTCCCCCTCTCCCCGTCCCCCATCTCCCCAGTCCCCAACCGCTTCAACCCCCCCCTCGCCCCTGTTGCCCCCTACCCCTGTCGTCCCCCTGCCCTCCCTCCACCCTTTCCCTCCTCACAGTGGTACCCCCTTCCCCGTCCCCCGTACCACCCTGTCCCTTGTCCCCATGTCCCTGCCCACCTGTCCCCCCCCCACACTTGCCCAACCCTCCACCCTGTCCCCCCTCTCTTCTCTGTCCCCTCCTTCCTGTCCCCCGCCTCACTGCTGTCCTCCCCCCTCTCCCCTGTCCTGTCCACCTTGCCCCCATCCTGTCAACCCCTTCCCCTGTCCCACAATTCTCCCTGCCCCCCCCACCCCCCTCCTTTATCTGTTCATTCCCCCTCCCCCCCTGTTCCCGCCCACTGTCCTTCCTGGTCCCCCCGTCCCCCTGCCTGCCCCCTCCCAGTGTCCTCATCCTTCCAATGCCCCCGTCACCAGCTCCCCTTGTCCTCCTGTACCCCTGCCCTTGCTCCCCTTGTCCTCCCACTCCCTGTCCCCCATCACCTATTCCCCCATCCTCTCTTCTCCCCTGCCTTTTGCCCCCCCTCCCCTGTCCCAACTCCTGTTTCCCCCCCACCCCCTGTTTTCCCCTGGCCCTTATCCCCCTCCCCCAGTACCTCCCTACCCGTTCCCCCTTCCCCCTGTGCCCCCTCCCCATCCCCTTTTTCCCTGACCTCCTTCCCCCCCGTTGCTTCTCCCCAACCCCGTCCCCCCTACCCCCCCGTCCATCCTTCCCTCTGTCTCCCCTTTTCACCTGTACCATCTCCCCGTCCCTTCTCCCCCTTCCCCACCTCCCCCTCCCTTGCCCCCCACTTTCGCTCACTCTGCCCCTTTTGTTTTCGCTCACTCGATCTCTCGCTCTCTTTTGTTCTCTCTCTGTCTCTTTCGTGTTCCCTCTCTCTCCTTTGTGTTCCCTCTCTCTCTCTCTCGCTCTTTCTCGCTCTCTCTCTCTCTTTCGTTCTCACACACTCTCTCTCTCTTTCGTTCTCTCACACTCTCTCTTTCGTTCTCACTCTCTCTCTCTCTTTCATTCTCACTCTCTCTCTCTCTTTCGTTCTCACTCTCTCTCTCTCTTTCGTTCTCACACTCTCTCTCTCTCTCTCTTTCGTTCTCACACTCTCTCTCTCTCTTTCGTTCTCACACTCTCTCTCTCTCTTTCGTTCTCACACTCTCTCTCTTTCGTTCTCACACTCTCTCTCTTTCGTTCTCACACACTCTCTCTTTCGTTCTCACACACTCTCTCTTTCGTTCTCACACACTCTCTCTTTCGTTCTCACACACTCTCTCTCTCTTTCGTTCTCACACACTCTCTCTCTCTTTCGTTCTCACACACTCTTTCGTTCTCACTCTCTCTCTCTCTTTCGTTCTCACTCTCTCTCTCTTTCGTTCTCACACTCTCTCTCTCTTTCGTTCTCACATTCTCTCTCTCTCTCTCTTTCGTTCTCACACACTCTCTCTCTCTTTCGTTCTCACTCTCTCTCTCTCTTTCGTTCTCACTCTCTCTCTCTCTTTCGTTCTCACTCCCTCTCTCTCTTTCGTTCTCACTCTCTTTCTTTGAAGAACTGGTGAGCCCGTCATGTTCATCTCAAGGTACATGTCCACCTTCTGTCACTCTACAGCTGGCAAGGATCTGGGTTTCACCTCCCAGTTAATTAGCCGAGCCAAGCAAGAGGGTTGGGCGCAGTGGTCCTTGAAGAAAGGAATGCAAACACTTCCAGAAGCGATGCAGCAGGAATTACTGAGACGGGGAGTGGAGATTCACCTGAATGCACCAGTCCATGGACTCCAGCAGTCAGCTGACAGAGCCTGGAAGGTCAGGGTTTAAACAAAATAGGAGAACTGTACATATATATAAACCACCCCAAGTCCGTCAATTATATTCAAGTCTGTAACTCACTCCCGGGTATCTATTTTTCTAAATATAAACCACCCCGAACCTCTCGATTAGATTCCAGTCTGTAACTCACTCCTGGGTATCTGTTATTCTATATATAAACCACCCCGAACACCTCGATTAGATTCCAGTCTGTAACTCACTCCCGGGTATCTGTTATTATATATAAACCACCCTGAACCCCTCGATTAGATTCCAGTCTGTAACTCACTCCCGGGTATCTGTTATTCTATATATAAACCACCCCGAACCCCTCGATTCGATTCCAGTCTGTAACTCACTCCCGGGTATCTGTTATTCTATATATAAACCATCCTGAACCCCTTGATTAGATTCCAGTCTGTAACTCACCTCCCGGGTATCTGTTATTCTATATATAAACCACCCAAACCCCTCGATTAGATTCCAGTCTGTAACTCACTCCCGGGTATCTGTTATTCTATGTATAAACCACCCCGAACCCCTCGATTCGATTCCAGTCTGTAACTCACTCCCGGGTATCTGTTATTCTATATATAAACCACCCTGAACCCCTTGATTAGATTCCAGTCTGTAATTCAGAGCAATGTGACTGCTGAGGGAGATTAAATATGAGAGATTAAGGGTGGGATACTGGCTTTGGGATATCAAGGTGTGGATAGGTAGAAACTGAGAGAGATCAAGGGGAAGAATGTGACAAAGAGTGTCAGTGATCAAAGAGGGAGTGGAAGAATATGAACTGAGAGAGTAATTCACTCCCGGGTATCTGTTATTTCATATATCAATGACCCTGAACCCCTCGATTAGATTCCAGTCTGTAACTCACTCCCGGGTATCTGTTATTTCATATATCAATGACCCTGAACCCCTCGATTAGATTCAAGTCAGTAACTCATTCACAGGTATCTGTTATTTTATGGATAAACCACCCTGAATTACTCAATTAGATTCCAGTCTGTAACTCACTCCCGGGTATCTGTTATTCTATATATAAACCACCCCAAACCCCTTGATTAGATTCCAGTCTGTAACTCACTCCTGGGTATCTGTTATTCTATATATAAACCACCCCGAACCCCTCAATTAGTTTCCAATCTATTACTCACTCCCACATATCTGTTATTCTATATATAGACCACCCTGAACCCCTCGATTAGATTCCAGTCTGTAACTCACTCCCGGGTATCAGTTATTCCTTATCTAAACCATCCTGAACCTCTCTATTAAATTCAGTCTGTAATTCACTCCTGGGTATCTGTTATTCTATATATAAACCATCCTAAACCCCTCGATTAGATTCCAGTCTGTAACTCACTCCCGGGTATCTGTTATTCTATATATAAACCACCCGAAACCCCTCAATGGGATTCCAGTCTGTAACTCACTCCCAGGTATCTCTTATTCTATATATAAACTACCCCAAACCCCTTGATTAGATTCCAGTCTGTAACTCATTCCTGGGTATCAGTTATTCTATGTATAAACCACCCGAAACCCCTCAATGGGATTCCAGTCTGTAACTCACTCACGGGCATCTGTTATTCTATATATAAACCACCTCGAACCCCTCGATTAGATTCCAGTCTGTAACTCACTCCTGGGTATCTATTATTCTATATATAAACCATCCTGAATCCCTCAATTAGATTCCAGTCTGTAAGTCACTCCTGGGTATCTGTTATTCCTTTTCTACACTATCCTGAACCCGCGATTAGATTGCAGTCTGTGACTCACTGCTGGGAATTTGTTATTCTTTATCTAAACTACCTTGCCTCCTTCATAAGAACATAAGAAATAGGAGCAGGAGTAGGCCATCTAGCCCTTCGAGCCTGTCCCCATTCAATAAGATCAATGGCTGATCTGCCGCTGCTCAGTTCCACTTTCCCGCTTTTTCCCCATAACCCTTAATCCCCTCTCTTATCAAAAACCCATCAACCTGCGTCTTAAAAATATTTAGCGAGGCAGCCTCCACCACTTCAACAGCAGAGAATTCCAGACATTCACCACCCTTTGAGTGAAGAAGTTCCTCCTCAACTCCGTTCTAAACCGCCCCCCTTTTATCTTGAGGCTGTGACCCCTAGTCCTACTGTCTTTTTTGAGCGGGAAGAGTCTCTCCACCTCTATCCTATCCATCCCATTCATCATCTTATACGTCTCAATGAGATCTCCCTCATTCTTCTAAACTCTAACGAGTACAAGCCTAGTTTATTCAGCCTCTCCTCATAGCTCAACCCCTCAACTCTGGTATCAACCTAGTAAACCTCCTCTGCACTCCCTCCAAGGCCAAAATATCTTTGCGCAGGTGCGGCGCCCAAAACTGCACACAGTACTCCAGCTGCGGCCTCACCAATGCCCTATACAGCTGCAGCAAGACCTCCCTACTTTTATATTCAATCCCCTCGCTATGAAGGCCAGCACCCATTCGCCTTCCTGACCACCTGCTGCACCTGCAAGCTGGGTTTTTGCGACTCATGCACAAGGACCCCGAGGTCCCTCTGCACCGTCGCCTGCTGCAGTTTTTCGCCCGTAAGTAATAGTCCTTCCTACCATTATTCACCCATTACTGTTTCTAAACTTTGAACTGTTTGTTCTCACTTTCAGGTGCAGCTTGATGATGGGACTGTGAATGCGGATCACATTTTTTCCTCAATCCCAGCGAAAGGTTTGTACACAGCTTAAATGAACTTGTGTTCATGTACATCATTGTGCATCACCCTTTGACCTCTCACCTCTCCTGTTCATGCAGCGCTGAGCAGGATCCTCCCTCCATCCTTGGATGTTCTACGTGAGAGACTGAGGAAGATCTCCAGTGTGTCGGTCACTGTGGTCAACCTGGAGTATGAGGGCCTGGTGTTGCCTGTCTCGGTGAGGCTCTCTCAGATTGCAGATAAACCCATTCATACCTCTCATACTCCTGCACGTCCCAAGCCTCTCTCTCGCTCTCTCTCTCCCCCACCCCTACACCCTCTGTCTGCTCCCCCGACTCCCTCTTTCTCTGCTCCCAGCCCCTCTCGTTTCTCCCCAATCCACCCCTTTTGTCCCTCGACCCCATCTCTCTCTCTGCCCCCAACTCTCTTTCTCTCCTCCCGACTCCCTCCCTCTCCTCCCCCGACCCCCTCTCTTCCCCAACACACCCCCCTCTCCACCCAACACCCTCTCCTCCCTGACACTCTCCCTCTCTGTCCCCGGCCCCCTCGCTCCGACCCACCCCCGGCCCCTCGCTCTGACCCTCCCCCGGCCCCTCGCTCTGACCTCCCCCGGCCCCCTCGCTCCGACCCTCCCCGGCCCCTCGCTCTGACCCTCCCCCGGCCCCCTCGCTCCGACCCACCCCCGGCCCCCTCGCTCCGACCCACCCCCGGCCCCTCGCTCCGACCCTCCCCCGGCCCCCTCGCTCCCACCCTCCCCCGGCCCCCTCGCTCCGACCCACCCCCGGCCCCCTCGCTCCGACCCTCCCCCGGCCCCCTCGCTCCGACCCTCCCCCGGCCCCTCGCTCCGACCCTCCCCCGGCCCCCTCGCTCCGACCCTCCCCCGGCCCCCTCGCTCCGACCCTCCCCCGGCCCCTCGCTCCGACCCTCCCCGGCCCCCTCGCTCCGACCCTCCCCCCGCCCCCTCGCTCCGACCCTCCCCCGGCCCCCTCGCTCCGACCTCCCCCCGCCCCCTCGCTCCGACCCACCCCCGGCCCCCTCGCTCCGACCCTCCCCGGCCCCTCGCTCCGACCTCCCCCGGCCCCCTCGCTCGACCCTCCCCCGGCCCCTCGCTCCGACCCTCCCCCGGCCCCCTCGCTCCGAGCCTCCCCCGGCCCTCGCTCCGAGCCTCCCCGGCCCCCTCGCTCCGAGCCTCCCCGGCCCCTCGCTCCGAGCCTCCCCGGCCCCCTCTCTCCGACATCCCCGGCCCCTCGCTCGACCCTCCCCGGCCCCCTCGCTCCGACCCTCCCCCGGACCCCTCGCTCCGACCCTCCCCCGGCCCCCTCGCTCCGACCCTCCCCCAGCCCCCTCGCTCCGACCCTCCCCCGGCCCCCTCGCTCCGAGCCTCCCCCGGCCCCCTCGCTCCGACCCTCCCCCGGCCCCCTCGCTCCGACCCTCCCCGGCCCCCTCGCTCCGACCCTCCCCCGGCCCTCTCGCTCCGACCCTCCCCCGGCCCCCTCGCTCCGACCCTCCCCCGGCCCCCTCGCTCCGACCATCCCCCGGCCCCCTCGCTCCGACCCTCCCCCGGCCCCCTCGCTCCGAGCCTCCCCCGGC
This sequence comes from Prionace glauca, assembly GCA_037974335.1. Classification (NCBI taxonomy): domain Eukaryota; kingdom Metazoa; phylum Chordata; class Chondrichthyes; order Carcharhiniformes; family Carcharhinidae; genus Prionace; species Prionace glauca. The sequence goes on from CM075734.1 coordinate 8,471,498, forward strand.
CCCCTCGCTCCGAGCCTCCCCCGGCCCCCCTCGCTCCGAGCCTCCCCCGGCCCCCTCGCTCCGAGCCTCCCCCGGCCCCCTCGCTCCGAGCCTCCACCGGCCCCCTCGCTCCGAGCCTCCCCCGGCCCCCTCGCTCCGAGCCTCCCCCGGCCCCCTCGCTCCGAGCCTCCCCCGGCCCCCTCGCTCCGAGCCTCCCCCGGCCCCCTCGCTCCGAGCCTCCCCCGGCCCCTCGCTCCGAGCCTCCCCCGGCCCCCTCGCTCCGAGCCTCCCCCGGCCCCCTCGCTCCGAGCCTCCCCCGGCCCCCTCGCTCCGAGCCTCCCCCGGCCCCCTCGCTCCGAGCCTCCCCAGGCCCCCTCGCTCCGAGCCTCCCCCGGCCCCCTCGCTCCGAGCGCCCTCTTGTCCCCTCGCTCCGACCCCCGTGGCTCCTTTACTCCGACCCCCCCCCGTCAATTCGCCCCCCCAATCAGTTGGCTTCCCGCCCCCCGTCAGTTCGCTCGCCCCCACCCCTGTCAGTTCGCTCGACCCCCCCCCGTCTATTCACTCCGCCCCCCCGTCAATGTGCTCCGCCCCCCCGTCAATGTGCTCCGCCCCCCCGTCAATGTGCTCCGCCCCCCCGTCAATGTGCTCCGCCCCCCGTCAATGTGCTCCGCCCCCCCCCGTCAATTCACTCCCCCCCCGTCAATTCACTCCCTCCCCGTCAATTCACTCCTCCCCCGTCAATTCACTCCCCCCCGTCAGTTCGCTCGCCCCCACCCCCGTCAGTTCGCTCTCCCCCCCCGTCAGTTGGCTTCCCGCCCCCCGTCAGTTGGCTTCCCGCCCCCCGTCAGTTCGCTCGCCCCCACCCCCGTCAGTTGGCTTCCCGCCCCCCGTCAGTTCGCTCGCCCCCACCCCCGTCAGTTCGCTCTCCCCCCCCCGTCAGTTGGCTTCCCGCCCCCCGTCAGTTCGCTCTCCCCCCCCGTCAGTTGGCTTCCCACCCCCCGTCAGTTCGCTCGCCCGCACCCCCGTCAGTTGGCTTCCCGCCCCCCGTCAGTTGGCTTCCCGCCCCCCGTCAGTTGGCTTCCCGCCCCCCGTCAGTTCGCTCTCCCCCCCCCGTCAGTTGGCTTCCCGCCCCCCGTCAGTTGGCTTCCCGCCCCCCGTCAGTCCGCTCGCCCGCACCCCCGTCAGTTCGCTCGCCCCCCCCCGTCAGTTCGCTTCCCGCCCCCCGTCAGTTCGCTCGCCCCCCCCCGTCAGTTCGCTTCCCGCCCCCCGTCAGTTCGCTCTCCCCCCCCGTCAGTTCGCTTCTCGCCCCCCGTCAGTTCGCTCTCCCCCCCCGTCAGTTCGCTTCCCGCCCCCCGTCAGTTCGCTCTCCCCCCGTCAGTTCGCTTCCCGCCCCCCGTCAGTTCGCTCGCCCCCCCCCCGTCAGTTCGCTCTCCCCCCCCCGTCAGTTGGCTTCCCGCCCCCCGTCAGTTGGCTTCCCGCCCCCCGTCAGTCCGCTCGCCCGCACCCCCGTCAGTTCGCTCGCCCCCCCCCGTCAGTTCGCTTCCCGCCCCCCGTCAGTTCGCTCGCCCCCCCCCCCGTCAGTTCGCTTCCCGCCCCCCGTCAGTTCGCTCTCCCCCCCCGTCAGTTCGCTTCTCGCCCCCCGTCAGTTCGCTCTCCCCCCCCGTCAGTTCGCTTCCCGCCCCCGTCAGTTCGCTCTCCCCCCGTCAGTTCGCCTTCCGCCCCCGTCAGTTCGCTCGCCCCCCCCCCGTCAGTTCGCTCGCCCCGCACCCCCGTCAGTTGGCTTCCCACCCCCCGTCAGTTGGCTTCCCGCCCCCCGTCAGTTCGCTCGCCCGCACCCCCGTCAGTTCGCTCGCCCGCACCCCCGTCAGTTCGCTCTCCCCCCCCCCGTCAGTTGGTCTTCCCGCCCCCCATCAGTTCGCTCTCCCCCCCCCCCCGTCAGTTCGCTCTCCCCCCCCGTCAGTTGGCTTCCCGCCCCCGTCAGTTGGCTTCCCGCCCCCCATCAGTTCGCTCGCCCCCACCCCCCGTCAGTTCGCTCTCCCCCCCCGTCAGTTGGCTTCCCCCCCCGTCAGTTCGCTCTCCTCCCCCCCACCCCCGTCAGTTCGCTCTCCCCCCCCGTCAGTTGGCTTCCCGCCCCCCGTCAGTCCGCTCCCCCCCCCCCCCCCCCCCCCCCCCCCGCTCGGCCCCTCTGTACTCACTGTTACCTCTTTCCTGCCTGCAGGGTTTTGGACACCTCATCCCCTCACAAGAGAGCGGAGAAATCCTCGGCATTGTGTACGATTCCTGCAGTTTCCCACAACAGAATCGAGTGAGCCCTCAAACTACCAGACTTACGGTACAGTGCCACGGGATGATATGGTGGAGAGAATGAGTATGGGGCAGGCGTGAGCATTCATTATTTTGAAAGGCTGTACTCAGTGAGGCTGTTCCAAACCTGCTGGGTGTGTGACAGTGTCCCAACCGGAAAAACTGGGTTTACTGGTGTATATTTCTTTGGATTAATATGAGGAGCCACACACTACCCAGTGAGAGAACGGTCCAGCCTTTATGCAAACAATTATTCAGTGTTTATTAAAGTAAAAGAACAATACATGAGATGAAAGACTATAATACACTATATCACTTAAGTAAACACATATCGTTTCTCTGATATTATCTTTTGTTCCCAAACTATACTTTCATTTCCTGAACTCACTGAAACATCAAACAACATCCAGCTTTGTAACTCTATGGGCCCGATTTTACCAATCGGAGGCTAAGGGCTGGATGCGGGCATAATACGGATCCGAGCCCGGAATCCTCGTTCCAGCGCGCCTGTACGCTTTTTCCCGGCTCCGGTCCGTTCCGTGCTGTGGGTGGGGCTTAGTGCTGCTGGAATGATCAGAGCTCTGGAAAAACAAATCTGAAACAGTGCACTGGCACAAAAGACAAAACCAGCAGAGAGAGGTGGGAGGGGGAGGGGAAGGGTGGTGATAGGGTGGGAGGATGAGGAGCGATCAGAACCACACCCCCCCCCAACCCGGGAGGCAGGCCCCCATTCCCCACCACCCCCCAAACCATGATCAGACCCTCCCAGGAGGCAGGACCCCCCCTCGGCAGAGACTCGTCGATGTGGAGATGCCGGCGTTGGACTGGGGTGAACACAGTAAGAAGTCTCACAACACCAGGTTAAAGTAGGCCAGATGGCCTACTCCTGCTCCTATTTCTTATGTTCTTATTAAGTCCTGCTGGATTGGTGTTGTGAGACCGCTTACTGCACTCGTTGGACAGCTTGCAGCACCTTCCTGGCCTTCCGCTGGTGTCAGCCAGAGGAGGGGGGGGGAGCGGGCTGAGATGGATGTCTGGTTGGGAGGGTGGTGGAGATTCTCCTAAGTCCATCCCCCCCCCTCCCTCATCATTCTCCACCGCCCCCTCCGCAACCAGAGATCCATCTGAGCCCCCTTCCTCCAGGAGGGGCAGTGTTCGAGGTGGATGAGCTTCGGAGGTTCCCCTGCATAATAAGAATCCGCTTTGGATTTTTATTCTGCAGGTTGATGACAGCACGGATCCGGAACAGATCCGAAGACGGTAAAGTGGGATTTGGCGGAGAGTTGGGCGCGCAGTTCATTAAGTGGATTTAAATGCATGTTAATATATTTAAATTGCCGAGCTGCCCAATTGGGGCGCAGACCGGATCTGTGCCCAAATTGAGTATCGGTAAAGGTGCGATCTGCTCGGTTTCAGGTGCAGATCACGTTACAGGCCCGATGCCCGAACTTACCCTGATTTTGTGCCCGAATTGTTGGTAAAACCGGGCCCTATAAGTCAAATCCAGCTTATAGTTACCACACAATACATGGTCAGGTCTGGGAAACCGTCTGTTGCTGGTTCAGTGAAGGTACAAAAGTTCGTCTTGTCGAGGAGAATATCTGTTGTGGCTCTAAATGTTTGCTGAAATAGGCCTCCCTGAAGATTCAGGCCTCTCGGGCTATTAGATAGAAACTAACCTCTCACGTTTTGGATGCATTGGCCCCTTTGATATTCCATTTCGGCTGTCTACATCTCTCAAATTCCTTAGCTCTAGAAATTAGCATTGTGGGTATCTTCACTGATCTCTCAGTTGTCTAGATAAGCTGTTTCTACTGATAGGACAATTTATGTCTGATTTTGTCTAGATGCCTGCTAATCGTCACTGGGCAAATTGTAACTCATCATGCCTTTCGAATGCTGGCTACTGCTGTCACTGGGCAGATCTCCACCTGTTGCTGGACAAATCACAACTTATCGTGTCTTTTAAATTCTTGTTACTGATGTTACTAGGCAGCTCCCTCACAGGTACATTTTGGACTGGTGAAGGGGTCAGTGAGACAGCAGTCAATCAAGGGGGTCAGTAAGAGCGTAATTGCCCCAGATGCTCAATGAGATAACAGGATCAGGAACAAAACTTTTGCTTCACAATTCACTGCCTCATGTTAATTGGCACAGTTGTGTTTGCGAGCGACCTACTGTCACTGAGAGAATAATGGTATCATCTGCCTCCAGTGAGTTGCAAGCGAGTGAGGTGTCATCACCTTCAGTCTAATGTTTCCCTTTAATGTTTCCAGGTCATGATGGGTGGCTCCTGGTTCCAAAAGGCCTTTGGTGATCCAGACACTGTACCTAAGGACCATCTGCTTCAGCGAGCATTGGAAGCAGTGCAACATCACCTGGGGATCAAGCAGAAACCCCTGAAAACCATCCTCAAAGTGCTGAAGGTGAGATTCCATGTACAATGTCCCATAAACACTCCAGGTACAGGTACAGCATGGGGTTAGATACAGAGTAAAGCTCCCTCTACACTGTCCCAATCAACACTCCCAGGACAGATACAGCATGGGGTTAGATACAGAGTAAAACTCTCTCTACACTGTCCCATCAAACACTCCCAGGACAGGTACAGCACGGGGTTAGATACAGAGTAAAGCTCCCTCTACACTGTCCCATCAAACACTCCCAGGACAGGTACAGCATGGGGTTAGATACAGAGTAAAACTCTCTCTACACTGTCCCTATCAAACACTCCCAGGACAGGTATAGCACGGGGATATGTGAGGAGTAAATGTCATATAGAACATAGAACATTACAGCGCAGAACAGGCCCTTCGGCCCACGATGTTGCGCCGACCAGTTACAAAAACATAGGACTAACTGTTCCCTTGAATATTTTTACAGGACTGTATCCCACAGTATACACTAGGGCACTCGAAACACTTGGGTGAGTGTATCTGTGGACAACTACTATATCTGTTTTGATCTCTAACATCATTTCCTCTATGTATCAGCTCATTTCCTGCTCACTGTCTCTTGTTGATCTCACTCATGCTACGTAAAATAGAGCATGTTTAAATCAATGCTTCCCTCTGTCCCTAACCCACACAAATTTACTCATTACCCCCTCTGCTTGCTCATGTACAGTGGCTCTCAGTCCAACAACACCTCAACCTCCTCCGTAACCTCCTCCAGCCCCTACACCTCTCCCTATCTCTGTAACCTCCTCCAGCCCCTACAACCCTCCCTATTTCTGTAACCTCCTCCAGCCCCTGCAACCCTCCCTATCTCTGTACCCTTCTGCATTCTGGATGTTTTAATGGATTAGAGGTGCTTTCTAAAGTTGTCACAGGTTAAGTTGTCAGTTCTCGTCACACTGTAACTGACACACGGTGGATTTTTGACTTTGAATCCTGTGGTGAAGTTTGTCTCTGTTTCTCTTTCTCCTCGCAGACATTATTTTTGGATCTATTGAGGAACACCACTTGCCCCTGTCGCTGATTGGAGCCTCGTACCTGGGCGTCTCGGTGAACGACTGCATTTATGAGGCACAGAGAGCAGTCAACAGGCTGCAGGGATGGACACAGCAGTCGGGCTGATTGAGTGGAGGGCGGGGTGGGGGAGCAGCACTGGGAGGCTGTGATCTTGGTTGAGTCACAGGAACCCTCAGGTTGGGAGTGTGGGGGGAAGTGTGTCTCTTACTCCGAGGCCCCTCCCTATTGGTGGAAGCATCTCGGAATTACACATCCCAGCAAATAGCAGTGGGATCTGCGCAGATCTTGGGGTGGTGGACCCAGAATCGTGTTGTGCTTGCGTGCGTAGACACTTTGTCAGCTTCGACAAAGGGTCATCTAGACTTGAAACGTCAGCTATTTTCTCTCCTCACAGATGCTGCCAGACCTACTGAGATTTCCCAGTGTTTTCTCTTTGGTTTCAGATTCCAGCCTCCACAGTAATTTGCTTGTATTATTTTGTGGAGATCTCTTTTGATATCAGAACAATGTACACAAATATCTCAATAAAAATCCAAAGCAGACACCATGACAAACCATGCCCTTCATGAGCACAGGATCAAAGGAGCCTGTTCAACCTATCAGGCACTTTAGCCGTGCTAATGGCTAACACGAGGGGACATAGCTTTAAATTAAGGGGTGGTAATTATAGGACGGATGTCAGAGGTAGGTTCTTTACTCAGAGGGTAGTAAGGTCATGGAATGCCCTGCCTGCAGCTGTTGTGGACTCGCCAACTTTAAGGGTGTTCAAATGGTCAGTGGATAGGCATATGGATAACATTGGAATAGTTTAGGTTAGGGGTTCATTAGATTCGTTCCACTGGTCGGTGCAACATCGAGGGCTGAAGGGCCTGTACTGAGCTATAATGTTCTATGTTCTAACTCTCCATCACATTTTGCCTTCCTCCATGTCTTCTCCTCACCCTTCCTCCCTCCGCCCCTCATCCTTTTTCTGTCTCTATCTCTCTCTCTCTCTCTGCCCCTTATCTTCTCTGGTTCTGTCCTTGACCCCCCTCTCTCTGCCCCCTGACCTCCCAGGACACATCTCACAGACTTGTAACCCCTCTTTTGAAGATTAGGTGGTGATCCAATCAAAGGGTTTAAGTATTCAACATCAGAATGGCCTCCACAGTTCCCAGATGCAGAGCAGTGATTAGAACACAGACTTTAGTATACACATATATAAAAAAATACAAACATCATTAACAAGTATAAACTAAATAGGACAACTTTTTAAAAGCTTTGCAGGAACAGAAAGTCTTAGATGTGGACATTCTCAAATCCTTAGCAGGGCAAGTAGAAATAAATTTGATTCAATTCTTTGAGGAGGTAACTAAGTGTGTAGACGAAGTTGATGTCATATACATGGATTTTACTAAGGCGTTTGATAAGGTTTCCCATGGTAGGCTCATGAAGAAAGTAAGGAGGTGTGGGATAGAAAGAAATTTGGCCGATTGGATAAGTAACTGGCTGTCTCATAGAAGACAGAGGGTGATGGTAAAGGGAAAATTTTCAGACTGGAAGCCAGTTACCAGTGGTGTACCACAGGGGTCAGTGCTGGGTCCTCTGCTATTTGTGATTTTTATCAATGGCTTTGAAAAAGGGGCTGAAGGTGGGTTAGTAAATTTACTGATGACACCAAAATTGATGGAATAGTGGATGAGGTGGAGGGTTCTTGTAGGATGCAAAGAGACATTGATAGGATGCAGAGCTGGGCTGAAAAGTGGCAGGTGCGAGGTGATTCATTTTGGTAGGACAAACTTGAATGCAGATTACCGGGTCAGCAGCAGGGTTCTGAGGAATGTGGAGGAACAGAGAGATCTTCGGGTTCATATCCGCAGATCTCTGAAGGTTGCCACTCAGATGGATAGAGCCGTGAAGAAGGTATTAGCATTTTATTAATAGGGGGTTTGAGTTTAAGAATCGTGGGGTTATACTGCAACTATATCGGACCTTGGTGAGACCACATTTGGAATATTGTGTTCAGTTCTGGTCACCTCACTATAAGAAGGATGTGGAAGCATCGGAGAGAGTGCAGAGGAGATTTACCAGGATGCTGCCTGGTTTGGAGGGTAGGTCTTATGAGGAAAGGTTGAGGGAGCTGGGGCTTTTCTCTTTAGAGAGGAGGAGGATGAGAGGCGACTTAATAGAGGTTTATAAGATGATGAGGGGGATAGAGTGCACATTCAGAAACTGTTTCCTCGCGTGGATGTAGCTGTTACTAGGGGGCATAACAATAAGGTTCAAGGTGGGAGATATAGGAGGGATGGCCTGGGTTGATTCTTTACTCAGAGCGGTTGAGGTGTGGAATAGACTGCTTGCTGTGATAGTGGAGTCGGACACTTTAGGAAGTTTCAAGCGGTTATTGGTTAGGCACATGGAGCACAACAGAATGATAGGGCGTGGCGTAGCTTGATCTTGGGTCTGGACATCGCTCGGCACAACATCGAGGCCAAAGAGCCTGTACTGTGCTGTACTGTCCTATGTTCTAGATAGACTCTCTAAATCAAAGATTCTTTGCTTTAGTGGGTTACATTCTCATTCAAAAAGCACGAAGGTTGGGTGGCACATTGCAAGTCACCATGTCATTCAATTGCAACATTAGCACACCAAGGGATCAGTTCAGTTTCTGCATTTTCAAATGATGATTAATTGGTCCAGTTACCATCTGCTTCCTTGTTGCAGTCCACTGCCATTCATAGGCTCATGGGTGGGGTGCACAAGAGTTCAAATAATGGCAATCGAAAACCTAGCACCGCCCTACCACAGAAGTGTCTGCCCTGCGAGCAGTCTCATGCCGCATTCCCCCACACTCAGTCATTTGTTCAATGATTATCAAACTGTGGACTTCCTATGCATGACGTGATGTCCTTGTACAGACTCCAAGGTCGGTCAGTGAGAATGCTGACCTTCGATCCCCCCTCTCTGTTTTGGACCTGGCTCCAGGTGTTGGAAGTCCAAGAAGAAAAGAAAACCAGTCTTTTATCTGTCTCCTCTGCAGAGAGCTGGTGGTGGAGGGAGGTGTGAGGGATTCAGAATCTGGCTTTCAGCCTGGTGAGTGTTGGTGACTTTTCAGAACTTTCCATCTCAGACGGGCAGCTTCACGGCCGGGCACTTTTGCATACAGGTAAGAAGGACGAGGAACAGCAGGAAACTCGCGACACTCAAGATTATAACACACCGGGACCTGGTCTGTCGACCTGTGGGGAGGGTGGTGGAGAGACACAGAGATTGGTGAGGGGGTTGGGAGGAGGAAGGCCAGTGCATTCAGTCAAACCCATGGCAGTGGTGATCAGGAAGCCCACCAACGCCTCTACTTTCTCAGAAGACTAAGGAAATTTGGCATGTCAGCTACGACTCATCAACTTACATCAACCATAGAAAGCATTATTTCTGACTATATCACAGCTTGGTATGACTCCTGCTCTGCCCAAGATCACAAGGAATTAAAAAAGGTCATGAATGGAGCCCAATCCATCATGCAAACTAACCTCCCATCCATCGACTCTGTCTATACTTTCCAATGCCTCAGCAAAGCAGCCAGCATAATTAAGGACCCCACGCATCCCGGACTTTCTCTCTTCCATCGGGAAAAACATACAAAAGTCTGAGGTCACAAGCAGACTTCTTCCCTGCTGCCATCAGTCTTTTGAATGAAGCTACCTTGCATTAAGTTGATCCTTTTCTACACCCTAGCTATGACTATTACTCTACATACTGCATCCTCTCCTTTCCTTCTCTATGAACGGTGTGCTTTGTCTGTATATTACACAAGAAGCAATACTTTTAACTCTATACCAAAACATATGAGAATAATAAATCAGGAACTGAAGGACTGAAGGGTGTTCCTCAGCATGAGGAGTTCCATAGTTTGGGTGGATACGTGTAGTGGCATACCACGGGGATCAGCACTCAAAACTCCAACTGTACACAACATATCAATGATTTAATTATGGGAACTAACCATAATGTTTCCAAATTCACAGATGATACAAAGCTTGGCAGGAATCTGTGTTGTGAGAAAATTGTGAAGCGGAGGACTTGGATAGACTTTGTGAATGGGCAAGAACATGACAGACGGAATATAATGTGGAAAAATGTGAGCTCATCCACATTGGTAGAAGGAACAGATATGCAGAGTATTTCCTAAATGGTAATAAATTAGAAAATGTAGATGTACAAAGAGATCGGAGTGTCCTTGTCCATAAGTCACTGAAGGCTAACATATAGATGCAGCAAGCTATTCGGATGCCTAATGGAATGTTAGCCTTAATCGCAAGGGGATTGAGTACAGGAGTAGTAAGAGCATGCTTCAATTGTATAGGAACTTGTGTAGATCACAGCTGGAGTACCGGGTACAGCTTTGGTCCCCTTACCTCAAAAAGGATATTATTGCCATAGAGAGGGGTGCAATGATGGTTCACCAGACCTGTTCCAAGGAGACAGGGCTTGGGAAAACTGGTCCTGTATTCTCTGATATTTCAAATAATGAGAGGTGACCTCGCTGAACCCTACAAAATACCTCAAGGAATAAACAGGGTTGATGCAGGTAAAATGTTTCCTTGGTTGGGTTTCTAGAACCAGGGGGCACAATTTCAAAATATGGACTAAGTTAAGACTAAGATGAGAATTTTTTTTCGACAGAGGGTTATGAATCTTTCCCCTGCGGAAGCTCGGGTACTGAGTAAGTTTAAGGCAGGGATTGATAGATTTCTGATTAACAATGAAATAAAGGATTTGGGGCAGTGTGTGTAAAAGACACTGAAGTGTCCAATCAGCCATGATCATATTGAACGGTGGAACAGGCTCAATGGGCTGAATGGCCTACTCCTGTTTCTATGTGAATGAGGGTGAGATGTGGAGTCCCACATATTCAATGTTAGGTGAGGAGGGATCCCACAGTTTGGGATTGGGTTAGGGGGGTCCCACAGTTTGGGATCGGGTGAGGAGGGATCCCACAGTTTGGGATCGGGTGAGGGGGGTCCCACAGTTTGGGATTGGGTGAGGGGGGTCCCACAGTTTGGGATTGGGTGAGGGGGGGTCCCACAGTTTGGGATCGGGTGAGGGGGGTCCCACAGTTTGGGATTGGGTGAGGGGGGTCCCACAGTTTGGGATTGGGTGAGGGGGGTCCCACAGTTTGGGATTTGGTGAGGGGGGGTCCCACAGTTTGGGATTGGGTGAGGGGGGGTCCCACAGTTTGGGATTGGGTGAGGGGGGTCCCACAGTTTGGGATTGGGTGAGGGGGTGGTCCCACAGTTTGGGATTGGGTGAGGGGGGATCCACAGTTTGGGATTGGGTGAGGGGGAGTCCCACAGTTTGGGATTGGGTGAGGGGGGGTCCCACAGTTTGGGATTGGGTGAGGGGGGTCCCACAGTTTGGGTTTGGATGAGGGGGGGTCCTCAGTTTGGGATTGGGTGAGGGGTGATCCTCAGTTTGGGATTGGATGAGGAGGGATCCCACAGTTTGGGATTGGGTGAGGGGGTGGTCCCACAGTTTGGGATTGGGTGAGGGGGGATCCACAGTTTGGGATTGGGTGAGGGGGAGTCCCACAGTTTGGGATTGGGTGAGGGGGGATCCTCAGTTTGGGATTGGGTGAGGGGGGGTCCTCAGTTTGGGATTGGGTGAGGGGTGATCCTCAGTTTGGGATTGGATGAGGAGGGATCCCACAGTTTGGGATTGGGTGAGGAGGGATCCCACAATTTGGGATTGGGTGAGGGGATCCCACAGTTTGGGATTGGGTGAGGAGGGATCCCACAGTTTGGGATTGGGTGAGGGGGGGATCCCACAGTTTGGGATTGGGTGAGGGGGGGTCCCACAGTTTGGGATTGGGTGAGGAGGGATCCCACAATTTGGGATTGGGTGAGGGGATCCCACAGTTTGGGATTGGGTGAGGGGGGTCCCACAGTCTGGGATTGGGTGAGGGGGATCCCACAGTTTGGGATTGGGTGAGGGGGGGTCCCACAGTTTGGGATTGGGTGAGGGGTGATCCTCAGTTTGGGATTGGATGAGGAGGGATCCCACAGTTTGGGATTGGGTGAGGGGGGATCCTCAGTTTGGGATTGGGTGAGGGGGAGTCCCACAGTTTGGGATTGGGTGAGGGGTGATCCTCAGTTTGGGATTGGATGAGGAGGGATCCCACAGTTTGGGATTGGGTGAGGGGGGGTCCCACAGTTTGGGTTTGGATGAGGGGGGTCCCACAGTTTGGGTTTGGATGAGGGGGGTCCCACAGTTTGGGATTGGGTGAGGGGGTGGTCCCACAATTTGGGATTGGGTGAGGGGGGGTCCCACAGTTTGGGATTGGGTGAGGGGGGGTCCCACAGTCTGGGATTGGGTGGGGGGGGATCCCACAGTTTGGGATTGGGTGAGGGGGGGTCCCACAGTTTGGGATTGGGTGAGGGGGGGTCCCACAGTTTGGGATTGGGTGAGGGGGGGTCCCACAGTTTGGGATTGGGTGAGGGGTGATCCTCAGTTTGGGATTGGATGAGGAGGGATCCCACAGTTTGGGATTGGGTGAGGGGATCCCACAGTTTGGGATTGGGTGAGGGGGGGTCCCACAGTTTGGGTTTGGATGAAGGGGGGTCCCACAGTTTGGGATTGGGTGAGGGGGGGTCCCACAGTTTGGGATTGGGTGAGGGGATCCCACAGTTTGGGATTGGGTGAGGGGATCCCACAGTTTGGGATTGGGTGAGGGGATCCCACAGTTTGGGATTGGGTGAGGGGGGGTCCCACAGTTTGGGATTGGGTGAGGGGGGGTCCTACAGTTTGGGATTGGGTGTGGGGGGGTCCCACAGTTTGGGATTGGGTGAGGGGGGGTCCCACAGTTTGGGATTGGGTGAGGGGGGATCCTCAGTTTGGGATTGGGTGAGGGGGGGTCCCACAGTTTGGGATTGGGTGAGGGGTGATCCTCAGTTTGGGATTGGGTGAGGGGGGGTCCCACAGTCTGGGATTGGGTGAGGGGGGGTCCCACAGTCTGGGATTGGGTGAGGGGGGGTCCCACAGTTTGGGTTTGGATGAGGAGGGATCCCACAGTTTGGGATTGGGTGAGGGGGGTCCCACAGTTTGGGATTGGGTGAGGGGGGTCCCACAGTTTGGGATTGGGTGAGGGGGGTCCCACAGTTTGGGATTGGGTGAGGGGTGATCCTCAGTTTGGGATTGGGTGAGGGGGGGTCCCACAGTCTGGGATTGGGTGAGGGGGGGTCCCACAGTCTGGGATTGGGTGAGGGGGGGTCCCACAGTTTGGGTTTGGATGAGGAGGGATCCCACAGTTTGGGATTGGGTGAGGGGGGTCCCACAGTTTGGGATTGGGTGAGGGGGGTCCCACAGTTTGGGTTTGGATGAGGGGGGGTCCCACAGTTTGGGATTGGGTGAGGGGGGGTCCCACAGTTTGGGATTGGGTGAGGGGGGTCCTACAGTTTGGGATTGGGTGTGGGGGGGTCCCACAGTTTGGGATTGGGTGAGGGGGGATCCTCAGTTTGGGATTGGGTGAGGGGGTCCCACAGTTTGGGATTGGGTGGGGGGGGATCCTCAGTTTGGGATTGGGTGAGGGGGTCCCACAGTTTGGGATTGGGTGAGGGGGGGTCCCACAGTTTGGGATTGGGTGAGGGGTGATCCTCAGTTTGGGATTGGGTGAGGGGGGATCCTCAGTTTGGGATTGGGTGAGGGGGGATCCTCAGTTTGGGATTGGGTGAGGGGGGGTCCCACAGTTTGGGTTTGGATGAGGGGGGATCCCACAGTTTGGGATTGGGTGAGGGGGGTCCTACAGTTTGGGATTGGGTGTGGGGGGGTCCCACAGTTTGGGATTGGGTGAGGGGGTGGTCCCACAATTTGGGATTGGGTGAGGGGGTCCCACAGTTTGGGATTGGGTGAGGGGGTCCCACAGTCTGGGATTGGGTGAGGGGGGGTCCCACAGTTTGGGATTGGGTGGGGGGGGGTCCCACAGTCTGGGATTGGGTGAGGGGGGTCCCACAGTTTGGGATTGGGTGGGGGGGGGTCCCACAGTTTGGGATTGGGTGAGGGGGGGGGTCCCACAGTTTGGGATTGGGTAGGGGGGGATCCCACAGTTTGGGATTGGGTGAGGGGGGTCCCACAGTTTGGGATTGGGTGGGGGGGGGTCCCACAGTTTGGGATTGGGTGGGGGGGTCCCACAGTTTGGGATTGGGTGAGGGGGGGGGGGTCCCACAGTTTGAGGTAGGAGAGGGAATGCTCATGATGAGCTCTCCCAGTTTCCTCTGTCAGTTTAAAACCCAAATTACAGCCTCAGTGATATCATTCGCCTGGCGACTGGAAGTGTTTTTTGCCTCCTAACTCACAGCCCCCTCTGGAGCCAATGCCAAAGGCCACTTGCCTCCTTTACCAGTACAGAGACGATAAGTTTGGAGGTTCTGAGTTTTAACTTGGCCCCAAAATGCTTAAACTCTCTTTTACAATATTCTAACCAAGTCGCGAACCACAATGATTGAATCCTCTCTCCGCTCTCCCCCCCACCCCCCTTCCATACCAAATTCCTCTGCATCCGCGAGGAGATGTCCTTTACCCTTCTGACAGCAGGCAGAAAACACAACCTTAGGAGATGCTGGTTCCTGCTACAGAGGACAGTATCCTCCTGGATATGCTTTCAACCAACACCAGCCCCCCACCTCACCATAGTCAACCCTCTCATCCATCATAGCTGACCCATTTGTAGAACAGAAGGAGGCCACTCAGGCAGCACAGTGGTTAGCACTGCTGTCTCACAGTGCCAGGGACCTGGGTTCAATTCCGGACTTGGGCGACTGTGTAGAGTTTGCACATTCTCCCAGTGTCCGTGTGGGTTTCCTCCGGGTTAAAAGGAAGGGGAACTCAGGAGGTGTTAGGATTCAAAATGAAGGTACAAAAACTAGCATAAAGGCACTTTATCTGAATGCTCATAGCATTGGAAAATGAGTTGACGTCACAAATCTTTGCAGATGAGTATGATTTGGTGGCCATTACATGGTTGCAGGACGGTCACGACTGGGAGTTAAATATTAGAAATAGGAGGAAAAGTCAGTGATAGATGTGGTCTATAGGCCACCAAATAATGACATCATGGTGGGGTGAGAAACAAAGAAATAACTGATGCGTGTAAAACTGGTACAACAATTCTTATGGGGGATTTTAATCTACATATCAATTGGTTAATCTAGATTAGTCAAGGCAGCCTTGAGAAGGAGTTCATAAAATGTAGCCTCAATAGCTTTGTTGACCAGTATGTAATGCAACCTAAGAGGGAGGAAGCTATTTTAGAGCTGGTCTTGTGTAATGAGACAGGGATAATTAATGATCTTACAGTTAGGGATCCTCTCGGAAGAAGCGATCACAGTGTGGTTGAATTTAAATACAGATGGAGCGTGAGAAAGTAAAATCCAATACCAGTGTCTTGTGCTTAAACAAAGGAGACTATAAAGGGATGAGGGAGGAGTTGGCTCAGGTAGATTGGGAGCAAAAAATTTGTGGTGGGACAACTGAGGAACAGTGAGGATTTTCATAGCGATCATTCACAGCACTCAGCGAAAATAGATACCAGTGATAAGGAAGGACTGTAGAAAAAGAGACAATCAGCCATGGATATTGAAGGAAATAAAAGAGATATCAAATTGAAAGAAAATATATTCAAAGTGGAGGATTGGAAAATCTTTAAAGGTCAACAGAAAGCCATGAAAAAAGTGATAAAAGATGGATTATGAGAGTAAACTAGCTCAGAATATAAAAACAGATAGCAAGATTTTCTACAAATATATAGAATGAAAAAGAGTGGCTAAAGTAAACATTGTCCTTTAGAGGATGAGAAGAGGGAGGTAATAACTGGAAATGAGGAAATGGCTGAGGCATTGAACAGGTATTTTGTGTCAGTCTTCACAGTGGAAGACACAAATACATGACAATAATGGATGACAAGAAGGCTATGGCAGGTGAGAACCTAGAAACCATTATTATCACTAAAGAGGTAGTGTTGGGCAAATAGACAAGTCCTGATGGAATGCATCCCAGGATACTTAAAAGAAATGACAGGGGAAATAGCAGATACACTAGTGGTAATTTAACAAAATTCACTGGACTCTGGGTTGGTTCCTGCAGATTGAAAAACAGCAAATGTGACACCACTGTTTAAAAAAGGAGGTAGACAAAAGGTGGGCAACTATAGACCGGTTAGCTTAACTTCTGTAGTGGGGAAAATGCTTGAATCTATCATCGAGGAAGAAATAAGATACCTGGATATAAATTGTCCCATTGGTCAGATTCAACATGGGTTCATGAAGGGGAGGTCATGTTTGACTAATTTGGTGGAATTCTTTGAGAACATTACATGCTCAGTGGGCAATGGGAAACCTGTGGATGTGATGTATCTGGATTTCCAAAAGGCATTTGACAAGGTGCCGCACCAAAGACTGCTGCATAAGATAAAGATGTTATGAGTAATATATTAGTATGGATAGAGAATTGACTAACTAACAGAAAGCAAAGAGTCGCGGTAAATGGGTGTTTTTCTGTCAATCAGTGACTAGTGGTGTGCCTCAGGGATCAGTGTTGGCAATTGTTTACGATTTATATCGATGATTTGGAGTTGGGGACCAAGTGTCAAAATCGCAGATGACACTAAGATGAGTGGTAGAGTAAAATGTGCAGAGAATGCTGAAAGTCTGCAAAGATATAGATAGCCTAAGTGTATAGGCAGGGGTCTGGCAGATGGAGTACAATGTTGGTAAATGTGAGGTCATCCATTTTGGTAGGAATAACAGCAAAATGGATTATTATTTAGATGGTAAAAAATTGCAGCGTGCTGCTGTGCAGAGGGACCTGGGTGTCCTTGTGTAACTATCACAAAAAGTTGGTTTGCAGGTTGCAGCAGGTAATTAAGGCAAATGGAATTTTGTCCTTCATTGCGAGAGGGTTGGAGTTTAAAAACTGTGAGGTTATGTTGCAGCTGTATAAGGTGCTGGTGAGGCCACACCTGGAGTAATGTGTACAGTTTTGGTCTCCTTACTTGAGAAAGGATATACTGGCACTGGAGGGGGTACAGAGGAGATTCACTAGGTTGATCCCGGAGTTGAGGGTTGGCTTACAAGGAGAGACTGAGTAAACTGGGGCTATACTCACTGGAATTCAGAAGAATGAGGAGAGATCTTATAGAAACTTATAAGATTATGAAGACAATAGATAAGATAGAAGCAGGAAAGTTGTTTCCACTGGTGGGTAAAACTAGAACTAAATGGCATGGCCTCAAAATAAGGGGGAGCAGATTTAGGATTGAGTTGGGGAGAAACTTCTCCATCCAAAGGTTGTGAATCTCTGGAATTCCCTGCCCAGTGAAGCAGTTGAGGTTACCTCATTAAATATTTTTAAGGCAAGGATCGATACATTTTTGAACTGTAAAGGAATTAAGGGCTTTGGTAAGTGGGCAGTAAGTGGTGCTGAGTCCACGAAGAGATTAACCATGATTTTATTGAATGGCAGAGCAGGTGAGATGGCCTACTCCTGTTTCTAGTTCTTATGCTCCAGTTTCCTCCCACACTCCAAAAATGTGCAGGATAGGTGATTTGGCCATGCTCAAATGTCCCTTAGTATCGGGGATTAGCAGGGTAAACAAATGGGGTTATGGGGATAGGGCCTGGGTGGGGATTGTTATCGGTGTAGATTCGATTGGCTGACTGGCCTCTTTCTGCACTAACGGGATTCTATAAATTCAACTCAATCCATGAATCCAGTCCATTGAGTCTGTACTGACTGTCCAATAGAGCACCTCACCCAGGCCCTATCCCCATAAAACTACCCTGCTAGTTTCCCTGACACTAAGAGGCAATTTTAGCATGGCCAACCCACCTAACCCACACATCTTTGGACTGTGGGAGGAAACCGGAGCACCCAGAGGAAACCCACATAGACACGAGGAGAATGTACAAACTCCACACAGACAGTGACCCGAGGCCGGAATTGAACCCAGTCTCTGGCGCTGCCAGGCAGCAGTGCTAACCACTATGTTAGCTTGGTCAACCTGCTCGTCCACCTTGTGGTTCTCCTCCACACCAGTAGCTGGCGCCTCATACCTGTTAGACGAATGAGGCTGATGCCTGCCAGGCCCACCACCGCGTCCTCCTGTCCCAGACCATTGGCCAACTCTAATAGTTCCCTCTAGCCGGCGCTGCCCCGGAACAAAGTGTCCCTGTGATGTGTTTCCCAGATTCCCAGCCGTTCCAGTCACTGCGTACCAGCATTCCTTGGATCAATTGATTACTGAGTTAGTTATTAATTAACAGGAGTAAAGCCAACTGGAAGGCAAAAGGACTCTCACCAGCTACAGAAAGCTGAAAGAATAAATCTCAGCAGCTCCCTACTCCGCTCTACACCAAGCCATTCAGTTGGCATAATGTTCCCAAAGTACTCCTACCTCACACCACTGAGATTGCAGGGGCTGACAAAGTTACAGAAATAGAGAGGGTTATGGGACTGGAGGTTACAGAGGCAAAGAGGGTTGTAGGGGCTGGAAGAGGTTATAGAGATAGGGAGGGTTTTAGGGGCTGCAGGAGGTTATAGAGATAGGGAGGGTTTATAGGGCTGGAGGGGGTTCTAGAGATAAGGAGTTTTGTAGGGCTGCAGGAGGTTACAGAGATAGGGTTGTAGGGGCTGGAGGAGGGTACAGAGATAGGGAGACTTGTAGGGACTGGAGGAGGGTACAGAGATAGGGAGACTTGTAGGGGCTGGAGGAGGGTACAGAGATAGGGAGACTTGTAGGGGCTGGAGGAGGGTACAGAGATAGGGAGACTTGTAGGGAATGGAGGAGGGTACAGAGATAGGGAGACTTGTAGGGGCTGGAGGAGGGTACAGAGATAGGGAGACTTGTAGGGGCTGGAGGAGGGTACAGAGATAGGGAGACTTGTAGGGGCTGGAGGAGGGTACAGAGATAGGGAGACTTGTAGGGGCTGGAGGAGGGTACAGAGATAGGGAGACTTGTAGGGGCTGGAGGAGGGTACAGAGATAGGGAGACTTGTAGGGGCTGGAGGAGGGTACAGAGATAGGGAGACTTGTAGGGGCTGGAGGAGGATACAGAGATAGGAGGGTTACAGAAGCTGCAGGAGGTGACAGAGATAGGGAGCGATGGCTGCGAAGAGACCCTTGGATTAGAAATCGATGATGTGAGTTGTAAAGAGGAGGGGTTGCCGAGTTGGATTCGAGTGGCAGGTCGGTGAGCACAGAAGGGGCAGGTGATAGATCAATGGGATCCTGTTGGACACGGGATTAGCAGAATTTTGGATGAGGTGAAGATTTTCCCGAATAGAGGGAGTCATAGAATCCCGACAGTGTGGAAGGAGACCATTCAGCCCATTGAGTCAGCACTGACCACAATCCCACCCAGGCCCTGTTACCGTAAGCTCACACATTTACCCTGCTACCCCCTAACCCCCGGCACAGTAAGAAGTCTCACAACACCAGGTTAAAGTCCAACAGGTTTATCTGGCAGCACCAGCTTTCGGAGCACTGCCCCTTCATCAGATGAGGGAGGACTTGGGTTCACAAACAGGGCACATACAGACACAAACTCAATTTACACGATAATGGTTGGAATGTGAGTCTTTACAGGTAATCAAGTCTTAAAAGTACAGACAATGGAGAGAGGGCTAAGCACACACTCATATTGTCTGGACGTTTAAGACCTGATTACCTGTAAAGACTCGCATTTCATTATCTTGTAAATTGAGTTTGTGTCTTTATATGTCCTGTTTGTGCACTGAAATCCCACTCACCTGATGAAGGGACAGCGCTCGGAAAGCTAGTGACTTTTGCTACCAAAAGTCGGGGCGGCACGGTAGCACAGTGGTTAGCACTGCTGCTTCACAGCTCCAGGGTCCTGGGTTCGATTCCCGGCTCGGGTCACTGTCTGTGTGGAGTTTGCACATTCTCCTCATGTCTGCGTGGGTTTTCTCCGGGTGCTCCGGTTTCCTCCCACAGTCCAAAGATGTGCGGGTTAGGTTCATTGGCTATGCTAAAATTGCCCCTTAGTGTCCTGGGTTGTGTAGGTTAGAGGGATTAGCAGGTAAGTGTGTAGGGATATGGGGAAAGGGTCTGGGTGGGATTGTGTTCGGTGCAGACTCGATGGGCCGAAGGGCCTGTTTCTGCACTGTAGAGTTCTAGGGTTCTATGCTGGGTTCTAAATAAACCTGTTGGACTTTAACCTAGTGTTGTGAGACTTCTTACTGTGCTTACCCCAGTCTAATGCCGGCACCTCCACATTATGACTCTTCCTGGCACAAGGGTCAATTTAGCGTGGCCACTCAAGCTAACCCCAAATCTTTGGACTGTGGGAGGAAACCGGAGCACCCAGAGAAAACCCATGCAGATGCAGGGAGAACGTGCAAACTCTACACACTCAGTGACCCGACACTGGAATCGAATCCAGGTCCCTGGTGCTGAGAGGCAGAAGTGCTAAGTATTGTGTGCCACTTTCACTGTGCCGCTATGCCGCCAGAGAGGAGCTTAGGTGAGAACCTTTGACTGTGAGAGGGGTCATGGGGGTGGGTTTCAGCGGAGCGGGAGATGTGGGGGAGCTTCGAACTAGCAGAGTGGAGGAAACATGCAGAAGGAGGCTGGGCAATGGGCTTGATCGTGCCTCGGGAGGTGGTAGAGGGTGAAGGAAGATGGCTTACCTGTGACTTGCCTGCAGTCACTGCGGCACGAAGTGCCATTGTTTCTGCTCTCCTCGAGTCCACATTCCTGGCTGTTGACCACACTTTGGTTCAGCCTGGCATTGGTCACCGCGCACTCCAGCTGCCACTGCAAACCCTCCGGCACCTCCAGCCAGCTGTGCAGCTCATAGGTCCCGTCTTCAGTTTCTGCACAGTGACTCTTCCCCTCTCCGGGATACCTGCTCCCGTTCGCCCACTGCCACTGGAGCTGCGACCGCGGGTACCCCCCCTCAGAGCAGCAGCTCAGATTGACAAGTGGGGGGTCTGGAAAGCAGGAGAGTTCTGGCTTACTGTAAGGGGCTGGAGAGAGGGAGACAGGGTCATCATTACCAAGTCGCTTAAAGCAGGCCATTGAGACCATTGAGTTCTGTACAGTCATCTAATCAATTACCCCCTCCTTCCTCCCTCTGCTCTATCCCTGCAGCCCCACTATTTCCTTCCCATCAAGTGCCCATCCAATTTCCTTCTGAAATCATTCACCATTTCTACTCTCACCATCTTCACAGATACCAAGTTCTGGCAGCACTCTGTAATAAAGTAACTTCTCACATCAACCAAGCGGATAGAGACAGGGAGACAGAGTCTGATAGAGACAGGGAGACAGAGTCTGATAGAGACAGGGAGGGAGAGAGAGTCTGATAGAGACAGGGAGGGAGACAGAGTCTGATAGAGACAGGGAGGGAGAGAGAGTCTGATAGAGACAGGGAGGGAGAGAGAGTCTGATAGAGACAGGGAGGGAGACAGAGTCAGATAGAGACAGGCAGACAGAGTCTGATAGAGACAGGGAGGGAGAGAGAGTCTGATAGAGACAGGGAGGGAGAGAGAGTCTGATAGAGACAGGGAGGGAGAGAGAGTCTGATAGAGACAGGGAGGGAGACAGAATCAGATAGAGACAGGCAGACAGAGTCTGATAGAGACAGGGAGGGAGAGAGAGTCTGATAGAGACAGGGAGGGAGACAGAGTCTGATAGAGACAGGGAGGGAGAGAGTCTGATAGAGACAGGGAGGGAGAGAGAGTCTGATAGAGACAGGGAGGGAGAGAGAGTCTGATAGAGACAGGGAGACAGAGTCTGATAGAGACAGGGAGGGAGAGAGAGTCTGATAGAGACAGGGAGGGAGAGTCTGATAGAGACAGGGAGGGAGAGAGAGTCTGATAGAGACAGGGAGACAGAGTCTGATAGAGACAGGGAGGGAGAGAGAGTCTGATAGAGACAGGGAGGGAGAGTCTGATAGAGACAGGGAGGGAGAGAGAGTCTGATAGAGACAGGGAGGGAGAGTCTGATAGAGACAGGGAGGGAGAGAGAGTCTGATAGAGACAGGGAGGGAGAGTCTGATAGAGACAGGGAGGGAGACAGAGTCTGATAGAGACAGGGAGACAGAGTCTGATAGAGACAGGGAGAGAGAGTCTGATAGAGACAGGGAGGGAGACAGAGTCTGATAGAGACAGGGAGGGACACAGAGTCTGATAGAGACAGGGAGGGACACAGAGTCTGATAGAGACAGGGAGGGACACAGAGTCTGATAGAGACAGGCAGACAGAGTCTGATAGAGACAGGGAGGGAGACAGAGTCTGATAGATACAGGGAGACAGAGTCAGATAGAGACAGGGAGGGAGAGAGAGTCTGATAGAGACAGGGAGGGAGAGAGAGTCTGATAGAGACAGGGAGACAGAGTCTGATAGAGACAGGGAGGGAGAGAGAGTCTGATAGAGACAGGGAGGGAGAGAGAGTCTGATAGAGACAGGGAGACAGAGTCTGATAGAGACAGGGAGGGAGAGAGAGTCTGATAGAGACAGGGAGGGAGACAGAGTCAGATAGAGACAGGCAGACAGAGTCTGATAGAGACAGGGAGGGAGAGAGAGTCTGATAGAGACAGGGAGGGAGAGAGAGTCTGATAGAGACAGGGAGACAGAGTCTGATAGAGACAGGGAGGGAGAGAGAGTCTGATAGAGACAGGGAGGGAGAGTCTGATAGAGACAGGGAGGGAGAGAGAGTCTGATAGAGACAGGGAGGGAGACAGAGTCTGATAGAGACAGGGAGGGAGACAGAGTCAGATAGAGACAGGGAGGGAGACAGAGTCTGATAGAGACAGGGAGGGAGACAGAGTCTGATAGAGACAGGGAGGGAGAGAGAGTCAGATAGAGACAGGGAGGGAGAGAGAGTCTGATAGAGACAGGGAGGGAGAGAGAGTCTGATAGAGACAGGGAGGGAGAGAGAGTCTGATAGAGACAGGGAGGGAGACAGAGTCTGATAGAGACAGGGAGAGAGAGAGAGTCTGATAGAGACAGGGAGGGAGACAGAGTCAGATAGAGACAGGGAGGGAGACAGAGTCTGATAGAGACAGGGAGGGAGAGAGAGTCTGATAGAGACAGGGAGGGAGACAGAGTCTGATAGAGACAGGGAGGGAGACAGAGTCTGATAGAGACAGGGAGGGAGAGTCTGATAGAGACAGGGAGGGAGACAGAGTCTGATAGAGACAGGGAGGGAGACAGAGTCTGATAGAGACAGGCAGACAGAGTCTGATAGAGACAGGGAGGGAGAGAGAGTCTGATAGAGACAGGGAGGGAGAGAGAGTCTGATAGAGACAGGGAGGGAGACAGAGTCAGATAGAGACAGGGAGGGAGAGAGAGTCTGATAGAGACAGGGAGGGAGAGAGAGTCTGATAGAGACAGGGAGGGAGACAGAGTCAGATAGAGACAGGGAGGGAGAGAGAGTCTGATAGAGACAGGGAGGGACACAGAGTCTGATAGAGACAGGCAGACAGAGTCTGATAGAGACAGGGAGGGAGAGAGAGTCTGATAGAGACAGGGAGGGAGAGAGAGTCTGATAGAGACAGGGAGGGACACAGAGTCTGATAGAGACAGGCAGACAGAGTCTGATAGAGACAGGGAGGGAGAGAGAGTCTGATAGAGACAGGGAGACAGAGTCTGATAGAGACAGGGAGGGAGACAGAGTCAGATAGAGACAGGGAGGGAGAGTCTGATAGAGACAGGGAGGGAGAGAGAGTCTGATAGAGACAGGGAGGGAGAGAGAGTCTGATAGAGACAGGGAGGGAGACAGAGTCAGATAGAGACAGGGAGGGAGAGAGAGTCTGATAGAGACAGGGAGAGAGAGTCTGATAGAGACAGGGAGAGAGAGTCTGATAGAGACAGGGAGGGAGAGAGAGTCTGATAGAGACAGGGAGGGAGAGAGAGTCTGATAGAGACAGGGAGGGACACAGAGTCTGATAGAGACAGGCAGACAGAGTCTGATAGAGACAGGGAGGGAGAGAGAGTCTGATAGAGACAGGGAGGGAGAGAGAGTCTGATAGAGACAGGGAGGGACACAGAGTCTGATAGAGACAGGCAGACAGAGTCTGATAGAGACAGGGAGGGAGAGAGAGTCTGATAGAGACAGGGAGGGAGAGAGAGTCAGATAGAAACAGGGAGGGAGAGAGAGTCTGATAGAGACAGGGAGAGAGAGTCTGATAGAGACAGGGAGGGAGAGAGAGTCTGATAGAGACAGGGAGGGAGACAGAGTCTGATAGAGACAGGGAGACAGAGTCTGATAGAGACAGGGAGGGAGACAGAGTCTGATAGAAACAGGGAGGGAGAGAGAGTCTGATAGAGACAGGGAGGGAGACAGAGTCTGATAGAGACAGGGAGACAGAGTCTGATAGAGACAGGGAGGGAGACAGAGTCTGATAGAAACAGGGAGGGAGACAGAGTCTGATAGAGACAGGGAGAGAGAGTCTGATAGAGACAGGGAGGGAGAGAGTCTGATAGAGACAGGGAGACAGGGTCTGATAGAGACTGGGAGGGAGAGAGTCTGATAGAGACAGGGAGACAGAGTCTGATAGAGACAGGGAGGGAGACAGAGTCTGATAGAGACAGGGAGGGAGAGAGTCTGATAGAGACAGGGAGGGAGAGAGAGTCTGATAGAGACAGGGAGGGAGAGAGAGTCTGATAGAGACAGGGAGGGAGAGAGAGTCTGATAGAGACAGGGAGGGAGACAGAGTCTGATAGAGACAGGGAGGGAGAGAGAGTCTGATAGAGACAGGGAGGGAGAGAGAGTCTGATAGAGACAGGGAGGGAG
This sequence comes from Prionace glauca, assembly GCA_037974335.1. Taxonomy (NCBI): domain Eukaryota; kingdom Metazoa; phylum Chordata; class Chondrichthyes; order Carcharhiniformes; family Carcharhinidae; genus Prionace; species Prionace glauca. Next base: position 8,496,040 of record CM075734.1, read on the forward strand.
ACAGAGTCTGATAGAGACAGGGAGGGAGAGAGAGTCTGATAGAGACAGGGAGGGAGAGTCTGATAGAGACAGGGAGGGAGAGAGTCTGATAGAGACAGGGAGGGAGAGAGAGTCTGATAGAGACAGGCAGACAGAGTCTGATAGAGACAGGGAGGGAGACAGAGTCTGATAGAGACTGGGAGGGAGACAGAGTCTGATAGAGACAGGGAGGGAGACAGAGTCTGATAGAGACAGGGAGACAGAGTCTGATAGAGACAGGGAGGGAGGGAGAGTCTGATAGAAACAGGGAGGGAGAGAGAGTCTGATAGAGACAGGGAGGGAGACAGAGTCTGATAGAAACAGGGAGGGAGAGAGAGTCTGATAGAGACAGGGAGGGAGAGAGAGTCTGATAGAGACAGGGAGGGAGAGAGAGTCTGATAGAGACAGGGAGGGAGAGAGAGTCTGATAGAGACAGGGAGGGAGAGAGAGTCTGATAGAGACAGGGAGGGAGAGAGAGTCTGATAGAGACAGGGAGAGAGAGAGAGTCTGATAGAGACAGGGAGACAGAGTCTGATAGAGACAGGGAGGGAGAGAGAGTCTGATAGAGACAGGGAGGGAGAGTCTGATAGAGACAGGGAGGGAGACAGAGTCAGATAGAGACAGGGAGGGAGACAGAGTCTGATAGAGACAGGGAGGGAGAGAGAGTCTGATAGAGACAGGGAGGGACACAGAGTCTGATAGAGACAGGGAGGGAGACAGAGTCTGATAGAGACAGGGAGGGAGAGAGAGTCTGATAGAGACAGGGAGGGAGAGTCTGATAGAGACAGGGAGGGAGAGAGTCTGATAGAGACAGGGAGGGAGAGAGAGTCTGATAGAGACAGGCAGACAGAGTCTGATAGAGACAGGGAGGGAGACAGAGTCTGATAGAGACTGGGAGGGAGACAGAGTCTGATAGAGACAGGGAGGGAGACAGAGTCTGATAGAGACAGGGAGACAGAGTCTGATAGAGACAGGGAGGGAGGGAGAGTCTGATAGAAACAGGGAGGGAGAGAGAGTCTGATAGAGACAGGGAGGGAGACAGAGTCTGATAGAAACAGGGAGGGAGAGAGAGTCTGATAGAGACAGGGAGGGAGAGAGAGTCTGATAGAGACAGGGAGGGAGAGAGAGTCTGATAGAGACAGGGAGGGAGAGAGAGTCTGATAGAGACAGGGAGGGAGAGAGAGTCTGATAGAGACAGGGAGGGAGAGAGAGTCTGATAGAGACAGGGAGAGAGAGAGAGTCTGATAGAGACAGGGAGACAGAGTCTGATAGAGACAGGGAGGGAGAGAGAGTCTGATAGAGACAGGGAGGGAGAGTCTGATAGAGACAGGGAGGGAGACAGAGTCAGATAGAGACAGGGAGGGAGACAGAGTCTGATAGAGACAGGGAGGGAGAGAGAGTCTGATAGAGACAGGGAGGGACACAGAGTCTGATAGAGACAGGGAGGGAGACAGAGTCTGATAGAGACAGGGAGGGAGACAGAGTCTGATAGAGACAGGGAGACAGAGTCTGATAGAGACAGGGAGGGAGAGAGTCTGATAGAGACAGGGAGGGAGAGAGAGTCTGATAGAGACAGGCAGACAGAGTCTGATAGAGACAGGGAGGGAGACAGAGTCTGATAGAGACTGGGAGGGAGACAGAGTGTGATAGAGACAGGGAGGGAGACAGAGTCTGATAGAGACAGGGAGACAGAGTCTGATAGAGACAGGGAGGGAGGGAGAGTCTGATAGAAACAGGGAGGGAGAGAGAGTCTGATAGAGACAGGGAGGGAGACAGAGTCTGATAGAGACAGGGAGGGAGACAGAGTCTGATAGAGACAGGGAGACAGAGTCTGATAGAGACAGGGAGGGAGACAGAGTCTGATAGAGACAGGGAGAGAGAGTCTGATAGAGACAGGGAGGGAGACAGAGTCTGATAGAGACAGGGAGGGAGAGAGAGTCTGATAGAGACAGGGAGACAGAGTCTGATAGAGACAGGGAGGGAGAGAGTCTGATAGAGACAGGGAGGGAGACAGAGTCTGATAGAGACAGGGAGGGAGACAGAGTCTGATAGAGACAGGGAGGGAGACAGAGTCTGATAGAGACAGGGAGGGAGACAGAGTCTGATAGAGACAGGGAGACAGAGTCTGATAGAGACAGGGAGGGAGAGAGTCTGATAGAGACAGGGAGGGAGAGAGAGTCTGATAGAGACAGGGAGGGAGAGAGAGTCTGATAGAGACAGGGAGGGAGACAGAGTCTGATAGAGACAGGCAGACAGAGTCTGATAGAGACAGGGAGGGAGACAGAGTCTGATAGAGACAGGGAGGGAGAGAGAGTCTGATAGAGACAGGGAGGGAGACAGAGTCTGATAGAGACAGGCAGACAGAGTCTGATAGAGACAGGGAGGGAGAGTCTGATAGAGACAGGGAGGGAGAGTCTGATAGAGACAGGGAGGGAGAGAGTCTGATAGAGACAGGGAGACAGGGTCTGATAGAGACTGGGAGGGAGAGAGTCTGATAGAGACAGGGAGACAGAGTCTGATAGTGACAGGGAGGGAGACAGAGTCTGATAGAGACAGGGAGGGAGAGAGTCTGATAGAGACAGGGAGGGAGAGAGAGTCTGATAGAGACAGGGAGGGAGAGAGAGTCTGATAGAGACAGGGAGGGAGAGAGAGTCTGATAGAGACAGGGAGGGAGACAGAGTCTGATAGAGACAGGGAGGGAGAGAGAGTCTGATAGAGACAGGGAGGGAGAGAGAGTCTGATAGAGACAGGGAGGGAGACAGAGTCTGATAGAGACAGGGAGGGAGAGAGAGTCTGATAGAGACAGGGAGGGAGAGTCTGATAGAGACAGGGAGGGAGAGAGTCTGATAGAGACAGGGAGGGAGAGAGAGTCTGATAGAGACAGGCAGACAGAGTCTGATAGAGACAGGGAGGGAGACAGAGTCTGATAGAGACTGGGAGGGAGACAGAGTCTGATAGAGACAGGGAGGGAGACAGAGTCTGATAGAGACAGGGAGACAGAGTCTGATAGAGACAGGGAGGGAGGGAGAGTCTGATAGAAACAGGGAGGGAGAGAGAGTCTGATAGAGACAGGGAGGGAGAGAGAGTCTGATAGAGACAGGGAGGGAGAGAGAGTCTGATAGAGACAGGGAGGGAGAGAGAGTCTGATAGAGACAGGGAGAGAGAGAGAGTCTGATAGAGACAGGGAGACAGAGTCTGATAGAGACAGGGAGGGAGAGAGAGTCTGATAGAGACAGGGAGGGAGAGTCTGATAGAGACAGGGAGGGAGACAGAGTCAGATAGAGACAGGGAGGGAGACAGAGTCTGATAGAGACAGGGAGGGAGAGAGAGTCTGATAGAGACAGGGAGGGACACAGAGTCTGATAGAGACAGGGAGGGAGACAGAGTCTGATAGAGACAGGGAGGGAGACAGAGTCTGATAGAGACAGGGAGACAGAGTCTGATAGAGACAGGGAGGGAGACAGAGTCTGATAGAGACAGGGAGGGAGACAGAGTCTGATAGAGACAGGGAGGGAGACAGAGTCTGATAGAGACAGGGAGGGAGACAGAGTCTGATAGAGACAGGGAGACAGAGTCTGATAGAGACAGGGAGGGAGACAGAGTCTGATAGAGACAGGGAGAGAGAGTCTGATAGAGACAGGGAGGGAGACAGAGTCTGATAGAGACAGGGAGGGAGAGAGAGTCTGATAGAGACAGGGAGACAGAGTCTGATAGAGACAGGGAGGGAGAGAGTCTGATAGAGACAGGGAGGGAGACAGAGTCTGATAGAGACAGGGAGGGAGACAGAGTCTGATAGAGACAGGGAGGGAGACAGAGTCTGATAGAGACAGGGAGGGAGACAGAGTCTGATAGAGACAGGGAGACAGAGTCTGATAGAGACAGGGAGGGAGAGAGTCTGATAGAGACAGGGAGGGAGAGAGAGTCTGATAGAGACAGGGAGGGAGAGAGAGTCTGATAGAGACAGGGAGGGAGACAGAGTCTGATAGAGACAGGCAGACAGAGTCTGATAGAGACAGGGAGGGAGACAGAGTCTGATAGAGACAGGGAGGGAGAGAGAGTCTGATAGAGACAGGGAGGGAGACAGAGTCTGATAGAGACAGGCAGACAGAGTCTGATAGAGACAGGGAGGGAGAGTCTGATAGAGACAGGGAGGGAGAGTCTGATAGAGACAGGGAGAGAGAGAGAGTCTGATAGAGACAGGGAGGGAGACAGAGTCTGATAGAGACAGGGAGGGAGAGAGAGTCTGATAGAGACAGGGAGGGAGACAGAGTCTGATAGAGACAGGGAGGGAGAGAGAGTCTGATAGAGACAGGGAGAGAGAGAGAGTCTGATAGAGACAGGGAGGGAGACAGAGTCTGATAGAGACAGGCAGACAGAGTCTGATAGAGACAGGGAGGGAGAGAGAGTCTGATAGAGACAGGGAGGGAGACAGAGTCTGATAGAGACAGGCAGACAGAGTCTGATAGAGACAGGGAGGGAGAGAGAGTCTGATAGAGACAGGGAGGGAGACAGAGTCTGATAGAGACAGGGAGGGAGAGAGAGTCTGATAGAGACAGGGAGAGAGAGAGAGTCTGATAGAGACAGGGAGGGAGACAGAGTCAGATAGAGACAGGGAGGGAGAGAGAGTCTGATAGAGACAGGGAGGGAGACAGAGTCTGATAGAGACAGGGAGGGAGAGAGAGTCTGATAGAGACAGGGAGAGAGAGAGAGTCTGATAGAGACAGGGAGGGAGACAGAGTCTGATAGAGACAGGCAGACAGAGTCTGATAGAGACAGGGAGGGAGAGAGAGTCTGATAGAGACAGGGAGGGAGACAGAGTCTGATAGAGACAGGCAGACAGAGTCTGATAGAGACAGGGAGGGAGAGAGAGTCTGATAGAGACAGGGAGGGAGACAGAGTCTGATAGAGACAGGCAGACAGAGTCTGATAGAGACAGGGAGGGAGACAGAGTCTGATAGAGACAGGGAGGGAGAGAGAGTCTGATAGAGACAGGGAGAGAGAGAGAGTCTGATAGAGACAGGGAGGGAGACAGAGTCAGATAGAGACAGGGAGGGAGAGAGAGTCTGATAGAGACAGGGAGGGAGACAGAGTCTGATAGAGACAGGCAGACAGAGTCTGATAGAGACAGGGAGGGACACAGAGTCTGATAGAGACAGGGAGGGAGAGAGAGTCTGATAGAGACAGGGAGAGAGAGAGAGTCTGATAGAGACAGGGAGGGAGAGAGAGTCTGATAGAGACAGGGAGGGAGAGAGAGTCTGATAGAGACAGGGAGAGAGAGAGAGTCTGATAGAGACAGGGAGGGAGACAGAGTCAGATAGAGAGAGGGAGGGAGAGAGAGTCTGATAGAGACAGGGAGGGAGACAGAGTCTGATAGAGACAGGGAGGGAGACAGAGTCTGATAGAGACAGGCAGACAGAGTCTGATAGAGACAGGGAGGGAGAGAGAGTCTGATAGAGACAGGGAGGGAGACAGAGTCTGATAGAGACAGGCAGACAGAGTCTGATAGAGACAGGGAGGGAGAGAGAGTCTGATAGAGACAGGGAGGGAGACAGAGTCTGATAGAGACAGGCAGACAGAGTCTGATAGAGACAGGGAGGGAGACAGAGTCTGATAGAGACAGGGAGGGAGAGAGAGTCTGATAGAGACAGGGAGAGAGAGAGAGTCTGATAGAGACAGGGAGGGAGACAGAGTCAGATAGAGACAGGGAGGGAGAGAGAGTCTGATAGAGACAGGGAGGGAGACAGAGTCTGATAGAGACAGGCAGACAGAGTCTGATAGAGACAGGGAGGGACACAGAGTCTGATAGAGACAGGGAGGGAGAGAGAGTCTGATAGAGACAGGGAGAGAGAGAGAGTCTGATAGAGACAGGGAGGGAGAGAGAGTCTGATAGAGACAGGGAGGGAGAGAGAGTCTGATAGAGACAGGGAGAGAGAGAGAGTCTGATAGAGACAGGGAGGGAGACAGAGTCAGATAGAGAGAGGGAGGGAGAGAGAGTCTGATAGAGACAGGGAGGGAGACAGAGTCTGATAGAGACAGGGAGGGAGACAGAGTCTGATAGAGACAGGGAGGGAGAGAGAGTCTGATAGAGACAGGGAGGGAGACAGAGTCTGATAGAGACAGGGAGGGAGAGAGAGTCTGATAGAGACAGGGAGGGAGACAGAGTCTGATAGAGACAGGGAGGGAGACAGAGTCTGATAGAGACAGGGAGGGAGACAGAGTCTGATAGAGACAGGGAGACAGAGTCTGATAGAGACAGGGAGGGAGACAGAGTCTGATAGAGACAGGGAGACAGAGTCTGATAGAGACAGGGAGGGAGATTCTCTGTCAGGGAGGGAGGGTGTCGGACAGGATCCAAGGAGAGAGAGACAGAGAGAGATTCTCCCATTGCAATGCACTAATCTTATGGTGCCTCAGGTTGGAGTTTTGCAGATCGGCCATTTTGTGGGATTCGCGTATGCGTTCCTGATGCTTTCACGTTTCCCATCTCGCCAGACAGCGTGTGCGGTCGAGACCATGCTGGAAACCAGTGGGAAGACTTGGTGTGTAACTGTAATCTATCTCAATGTATGTTAAACGTGATTTTCAGGCCTGGGATTGAATTCTGTGGGCCCAATTGAAACTCCCAATGTGCCAGGTGTATTTCACTCTGGCGGGGTTTAAAATAGCCCCCACTTTTGGGAAACTACCACGAGATCTCACTAGAGTGAAGCAAGGGGCAATCAGGACCCCCCTCAGGGGTCAGGTGGTGGGGGATTAGTGCCCCCTAAGCATGAGCACCTTGGCAGTGCCAGCCTGTGCCCCCAACACTGCCCAGGGGCACCTTGGCACTGCCCATCAGGCATCGGGGCAGTGCAAAGGGGGCAGGGCCTATTGTGGGCACGGCCTAGAGGTGATCGGTGGGGGTGGGCAGTCTGACTGCCACTCTGCATGGGGATCGGTCAGGGCTGGAGGCCAGCGATCAGGGCGGGGAAGAGTGATCTGCTGGGGTTCTCTTTTATCCTCAGGATAAAAGAGGCAGATCACCAAGGAATACCAGCAGGAGAAAGGAGGAAAGGCACGTTTAGAGAAGAGGGTGGGGTCGTCTTCCTGTCGGGGCGGTGGTTCTGGTGGGGTGAGGGGGGTGGGGGCATCAGCACCGCTGGATGTTCGTGCGGGCTGGACATTGGGGTGCTTTGGGGTAGGGTTGGGAGGGGATTGTCACTGCCGGGGGGCAGAATTGGAGGGTCCTGGGCAAACGGGAGGCTGACGGTTTGGGGCCACTGCGCATGTGCAGAGTTCCAGAGCTATCAGACTGCCTGAGCTTTTAATGATATTTACGGTTGTGATCTCTGCAGTGCACAGGGCGTGGGAGATTCGAGTCTGAACTCTCACTGAAAAAAAAATCGTGAATTACACCACATTTCCCACCAATTCAGCACCGAGTCGGTCAAGAGCCAGATAGAGAGAGTGAGACAACAGAGAGACATATCAGAGGCTGCGAGAAATACAGAGGCAGAAGTACAGAGAGAAAGAAAGACATAGGAAGAGAAACGGAGGGAGGGACACAGAGAGACAGAGAGAGCAGAGGCAACAGAAAATAATCAAGCACATTCTACATTCAACCCAACCCCAATCAGACACGCTGATGCCATCAGAGAGTAGCCCACACATTTAGCCTCCTCCTTCAGCCCAAAAGCAGTCCTCCAGTGGAATCGAGCACACCCAGCTAGTACCGACGGGCTGAATGTACTCCTCCCACTTCTTGGGGTGTAACATACCAGCCACTTGCAGTTCCTGCCTCTGCCGGTACTTCCGCAGTGGTAAACGTACAAAGCAGTCGTAGGGACCCTCATCCCGTGGGGAAACTTGTCTGATTTTCAGAGAAGCGTGGCCCGATGCCAGCTGGGATTCCTCCAGCACCGTCCTGTTCCGGAATTGTTTGTGCTGGCTCCGGAAGTTGGCGTGGGGGTGCTGGTAGCTGTATGCCACCCGCACCTCTGGCTCCCTCAGACTCCACTCGATGATCAGCCCCTTGAGGGGGGCAACACTGAACTGGCATTCCAGCAGCACGTCCTGCCCCACCTGGGCAATGGTTACAGTCAGGGCAGGGTCTGCACAAACTGGAAAACACAAACACAGCAGGTCAGACAACACCACCAGCTCACAAAGAAAGCTATTCAATTCTGTAAAGCTGCACATTTTCCAATACATCCTTTTAATACCTCACCCAGTCTAATCCCACTCCTCCCTCATTCTGTTTAATATCTCACCCAGTCTAATCCCACTCCTCCCTCATTCTGTTTAATATCCCACCCAGTCTAATCCCACCCCACCTCATTCTGTTTAATACCTCACCCAGTCTAATCCCACCCCACCTCATTCTGTTTAATATCTCACCCAGTCTAATCCCACTCCTCCCTCATTCTGTTTAATATCTCACCCAGTCTAATCCCACCCCACCTCATTCTGTTTAATATCTCACCCAGTCTAATCCCACTCCTCCCTCATTCTGTTTAATATCCCACCCAGTCTAATCCCACCCCACCTCATTCTGTTTAATATCCCACCCAGTCTAATCCCACTCCTCCCTCATTCTGTTTAATATCTCACCCAGTCTAATCCCACCCCACCTCATTCTGTTTAATATCTCACCCAGTCTAATCCCACTCCTCCCTCATTCTGTTTAATATCTCACCCAGTCTAATCCCACCCCACCTCATTCTGTTTAATATCTCACCCAGTCTAATCCCACTCCTCCCTCATTCTGTTTAATATCTCACCCAGTCTAATCCAACCCCACCTCATTCTGTTTAATATCTCACCCAGTCTAATCCCACCCCACCTCATTCTGTTTAATACCTCACCCAGTCTAATCCCACTCCTCCCTCATTCTGTTTAATATCTCACCCAGTCTAATCCCACCCCACCTCATTCTGTTTAATACCTCACCCAGTCTAATCCCACTCCTCCCTCATTCTGTTTAATATCTCACCCAGTCTAATCCAACCCCACCTCATTCTGTTTAATATCTCACCCAGTCTAATCCCACCCCACCTCATTCTGTTTAATATCTCACCCAGTCTAATCCCACTCCTCCCTCATTCTGTTTAATATCTCACCCAGTCTAATCCCACCCCACCTCATTCTGTTTAATATCTCACCCAGTCTAATCCCACTCCACCTCATTCTGTTTAATATCCCACCCAGTCTAATCCCACCCCACCTCATTCTGTTTAATATCTCACCCAGTCTAATCCCACCCCACCTCATTCTGTTTAATATCCCACCCAGTCTAATCCCACCCCACCTCATTCTGTTTAATATCTCACCCAGTCTAATCCCACTCCTCCCTCATTCTGTTTAATATCTCACCCAGTCTAATCCCACCCCACCTCATTCTGTTTAATATCTCACCCAGTCTAATCCCACTCCTCCCTCATTCTGTTTAATATCTCACCCAGTCTAATCCCACTCCTCCCTCATTCTGTTTAATATCTCACCCAGTCTAATCCCACCCCACCTCATTCTGTTTAATATGTCACCCAGTCTAATCCCACTCCTCCCTCATTCTGTTTAATATCTCACCCAGTCTAATCCCACTCCTCCCTCATTCTGTTTAATATCTCACCCAGTCTAATCCCACCCCACCTCATTCTGTTTAATATCTCACCCAGTCTAATCCCACTCCTCCCTCATTCTGTTTAATATCTCACCCAGTCTAATCCCACCCCACCTCATTCTGTTTAATATCTCACCCAGTCTAATCCCACTCCTCCCTCATTCTGTTTAATATCTCACCCAGTCTAATCCCACTCCTCCCTCATTCTGTTTAATATCTCACCCAGTCTAATCCCACTCCTCCCTCATTCTGTTTAATATCTCACCCAGTCTAATCCCACCCCACCTCATTCTGTTTAATATCTCACCCAGTCTAATCCCACTCCTCCCTCATTCTGTTTAATATCTCACACAGTCTAATCCCACCCCACCTCATTCTGTTTAATATCTCACCCAGTCTAATCCCACTCCTCCCTCATTCTGTTTAATATCTCACCCAGTCTAATCCCACCCCACCTCATTCTGTTTAATATCCTACCCAGTCTAATCCCACTCCTCCCTCATTCTGTTTAATATCCCACCCAGTCTAATCCCACTCCTCCCTCATTCTGTTTAATATCTCACCCAGTCTAATCCCACTCCTCCCTCATTCTGTTTAATATCTCACCCAGTCTAATCCCACTCCTCCCTCATTCTGTTTAATATCTCACCCAGTCTAATCCCACCCCACCTCATTCTGTTTAATATGTCACCCAGTCTAATCCCACTCCTCCCTCATTCTGTTTAATATCTCACCCAGTCTAATCCCACTCCTCCCTCATTCTGTTTAATATCTCACCCAGTCTAATCCCACCCCACCTCATTCTGTTTAATATCTCACCCAGTCTAATCCCACTCCTCCCTCATTCTGTTTAATATCTCACCCAGTCTAATCCCACCCCACCTCATTCTGTTTAATATCTCACCCAGTCTAATCCCACTCCTCCCTCATTCTGTTTAATATCTCACCCAGTCTAATCCCACTCCTCCCTCATTCTGTTTAATATCTCACCCAGTCTAATCCCACTCCTCCCTCATTCTGTTTAATATCTCACCCAGTCTAATCCCACCCCACCTCATTCTGTTTAATATCTCACCCAGTCTAATCTCACTCCTCCCTCATTCTGTTTAATATCCCACCCAGTCTAATCCCACTCCTCCCTCATTCTGTTTAATATCTCACCCAGTCTAATCCCACTCCTCCCTCATTCTGTTTAATATCTCACCCAGTCTAATCCCACCCCACCTCATTCTGTTTAATATCTCACCCAGTCTAATCCCACTCCTCCCTCATTCTGTTTAATATCTCACCCAGTCTAATCCCACTCCTCCCTCATTCTGTTTAATATCCCACCCAGTCTAATCCCACCCCACCTCATTCTGTTTAATATCTCACCCAGTCTAATCCCAGCCCACCTCATTCTGTTTAATATCTCACCCAGTCTAATCCCACTCCTCCCTCATTCTGTTTAATATCCCACCCAGTCTAATCCCACTCCTCCCTCATTCTGTTTAATATCCCACCCAGTCTAATCCCACTCCTCCCTCATTCTGTTTAATATCTCACCCAGTCTAATCCCACTCCTCCCTCATTCTGTTTAATATCTCACCCAGTCTAATCCCACTCCTCCCTCATTCTGTTTAATATCTCACCCAGTCTAATCCCACCCCACCTCATTCTGTTTAATATCTCACCCAGTCTAATCCCACTCCTCCCTCATTCTGTTTAATATCTCACCCAGTCTAATCCCACTCCTCCCTCATTCTGTTTAATATCCCACCCAGTCTAATCCCACTCCTCCCTCATTCTGTTTAATATCTCACCCAGTCTAATCCCACTCCTCCCTCATTCTGTTTAATATCCCACCCAGTCTAATCCCACCCCACCTCATTCTGTTTAATATCTCACCCAGTCTAATCCCACCCCACCTCATTCTGTTTAATATCTCACCCAGTCTAATCCCACCCCACCTCATTCTGTTTAATATCTCACCCAGTCTAATCCCACTCCTCCCTCATTCTGTTTAATATCCCACCCAGTCTAAACCCACTCCTCCCTCACTCTGTTTAATATCTCACCCAGTCTAATCCCACTCCTCCCTCATTCTGTTTAATATCTCACCCAGTCTAATCCCACTCCTCCCTCATTCTGTTTAATATCTCACCCAGTCTAATCCCACTCCTCCCTCATTCTGTTTAATATCTCACCCAGTCTAATCCCACTCCTCCCTCATTCTGTTTAATATCTCACCCAGTCTAATCCCACTCCTCCCTCATTCTGTTTAATATCTCACCCAGTCTAATCCCACTCCTCCCTCATTCTGTTTAATATCCCACCCAGTCTAATCCCACCCCACCTCATTCTGTTTAATATCTCACCCAGTCTAATCCCACCCCACCTCATTCTGTTTAATATCTCACCCAGTCTAATCCCACCCCACCTCATTCTGTTTAATATCTCACCCAGTCTAATCCCACCCCACCTCATTCTGTTTAATATCTCACCCAGTCTAATCCCACCCCACCTCATTCTGTTTAATATCCCACCCAGTCTAATCCCACCCCACCTCATTCTGTTTAATATCTCACCCAGTCTAATCCCACTCCTCCCTCATTCTGTTTAATATCTCACCCAGTCTAATCCCACTCCTCCCTCATTCTGTTTAATATCTCACCCAGTCTAATCCCACTCCTCCCTCATTCTGTTTAATATCTCACCCAGTCTAATCCCACTCCTCCCTCATTCTGTTTAATATCTCACCCAGTCTAATCCCACTCCTCCCTCATTCTGTTTAATATCTCACCCAGTCTAATCCCACCCCACCTCATTCTGTTTAATATCTCACCCAGTCTAATCCCACTCCTCCCTCATTCTGTTTAATATCTCACCCAGTCTAATCCCACCCCACCTCATTCTGTTTAATATCCCACCCAGTCTAATCCCACCCCACCTCATTCTGTTTAATATCTCACCCAGTCTAATCCCACTCCTCCCTCATTCTGTTTAATATCTCACCCAGTCTAATCCCACTCCTCTCTCATTCTGTTTAATATCCCACCCAGTCTAATCCCACTCCTCCCTCATTCTGTTTAATATCTCACCCAGTCTAATCCCACTCCTCCCTCATTCTGTTTAATATCTCACCCAGTCTAATCCCACCCCACCTCATTCTGTTTAATATCTCACCCAGTCTAATCCCACTCCACCCTCATTCTGTTTAATATCTCACCCAGTCTAATCCCACTCCTCCCTCATTCTGTTTAATATCTCACCCAGTCTAATCCCACTCCTCCCTCATTCTGTTTAATATCTCCACCCAGTCTAATCCCACTCCTCCCTCATTCTGTTTAATATCCCACCCAGTCTAATCCCACCCCACCTCATTCTGTTTAATATCTCACCCAGTCTAAACCCACTCCTCCCTAATTCTGTTTAATATCTCACCCAGTCTAATCTCACCCCACCTCATTCTGTTTAATATCTCACCCAGTCTAATCCCACCCCACCTCATTCTGTTTAATATCTCACCCAGTCTAATCCCACTCCTCCCTCATTCTGTTTCATATCTCACCCAGTCTAATCCCACTCCTCCCTCATTCTGTTTAATATCCCACCCAGTCTAATCCCACCCCACCTCATTCTGTTTAATATCTCACCCAGTCTAATCCCACTCCTCCCTCATTCTGTTTAATATCCCACCCAGTCTAATCCCACCCCACCTCATTCTGTTTAATATCTCACCCAGTCTAATCCCACTCCTCCCTCATTCTGTTTAATATCTCACCCAGTCTAATCCCACTCCTCCCTCATTCTGTTTAATATCTCACCCAGTCTAATCCCACTCCTCCCTCATTCTGTTTAATATCTCACCAGTCTAATCCCACTCCTCCCTCATTCTGTTTAATATCTCACCCAGTCTAATCCCACTCCTCCCTCATTCTGTTTAATATCTCACCAGTCTAATCCCACTCCTCCCTCATTCTGTTTAATATCTCACCCAGTCTAATCCCACTCCTCCCTCATTCTGTTTAATATCTCACCCAGTCTAATCCCACTCCTCCCTCATTCTGTTTAATATCTCACCCAGTCTAATCCCACTCCTCCCTCATTCTGTTTAATATCTCACCCAGTCTAATCCCACTCCTCCCTCATTCTGTTTAATATCTCACCAGTCTAATCCCACTCCTCCCTCATTCTGTTTAATATCTCACCCAGTCTAATCCCACTCCTCCCTCATTCTGTTTAATATCTCACCCAGTCTAATCCCACTCCTCCCTCATTCTGTTTAATATCTCCACCCAGTCTAATCCCACTCCTCCCTCATTCTGTTTAATATCTCACCCAGTCTAATCCCACTCCACCTCATTCTGTTTAATATCTCACCCAGTCTAATCCCACTCCTCCCTCATTCTGTTTAATATCTCACCCAGTCTAATCCCACTCCTCCCTCATTCTGTTTAATATCTCCACCCAGTCTAATCCCACCCCACCTCATTCTGTTTAATATCTCACCCAGTCTAAACCCACCCCACCTCATTCTGTTTAATATCTCACCCAGTCTAATCCCACTCCTCCCTCATTCTGTTTAATATCTCACCCAGTCTAATCCCACTCCTCCCTCATTCTGTTTAATATCTCACCCAGTCTAATCCCACTCCTCCCTCATTCTGTTTAATATCTCACCCAGTCTAATCCCACTCCTCCCTCATTCTGTTTAATATCTCACCCAGTCTAATCCCACTCCTCCCTCATTCTGTTTAATATCTCACCCAGTCTAATCCCACTCCTCCCTCATTCTGTTTAATATCTCACCCAGTCTAATCCCACTCATCCCTCATTCTGTTTAATATCTCCACCCAGTCTAATCCCACCCCACCTCATTCTGTTTAATATCTCACCCAGTCTAATCCCACTCCTCCCTCATTCTGTTTAATATCTCACCCAGTCTAATCCCACTCCTCCCTCATTCTGTTTAATATCTCACCCAGTCTAATCCCACTCCTCCCTCATTCTGTTTAATATCCCACCCAGTCTAATCCCACTCCACCTCATTCTGTTTAATATCCCACCCAGTCTAATCCCACTCCTCCCTCATTCTGTTTAATATCTCACCCAGTCTAATCCCACTCCTCCCTCATTCTGTTTAATATCCCACCCAGTCTAATCCCACCCCACCTCATTCTGTTTAATATCTCACCCAGTCTAATCCCACTCCTCCCTCATTCTGTTTAATATCTCACCCAGTCTAATCCCACTCCTCCCTCATTCTGTTTAATATCTCACCCAGTCTAATCCCACTCCTCCCTCATTCTGTTTAATATCTCACCCAGTCTAATCCCACTCCTCCCTCATTCTGTTTAATATCTCACCCAGTCTAATCCCACTCCTCCCTCATTCTGTTTAATATCTCACCCAGTCTAATCCCACCCCACCTCATTCTGTTTAATATCCCACCCAGTCTAATCCCACTCCTCCCTCATTCTGTTTAATATCTCACCCAGTCTAATCCCACTCCTCCCTCATTGTGTTTAATATCTCACCCAGTCTAATCCCACCCCACCTCATTCTGTTTAATATCTCACCCAGTCTAATCCCACTCCTCCCTCATTCTGTTTAATATCTCACCCAGTCTAATCCCACCCCACCTCATTCTGTTTAATATCCCACCCAGTCTAATCCCACTCCTCCCTCATTCTGTTTAATATCTCACCCAGTCTAATCCCACCCCACCTCATTCTGTTTAATATCTCACCCAGTCTAATCCCACTCCTCCCTCATTCTGTTTAATATCTCACCCAGTCTAATCCCACCCCACCTCATTCTGTTTAATATCTCACCCAGTCTAATCCCACTCCTCCCTCATTCTGTTTAATATCTCACCCAGTCTAATCCCACCCCACCTCATTCTGTTTAATATCTCACCCAGTCTAATCCCACTCCTCCCTCATTCTGTTTAATATCCCACCCAGTCTAATCCCACCCCACCTCATTCTGTTTAATATCTCACCCAGTCTAATCCCACCCCACCTCATTCTGTTTAATATCTCACCCAGTCTAATCCCACCCCACCTCATTCTGTTTAATATCTCACCCAGTCTAATCCCACTCCTCCCTCATTCTGTTTAATATTTCACCCAGTCTAATCCCACTCCTCCCTCATTCTGTTTAATATCCCACCCAGTCTAATCCCACCCCACCTCATTCTGTTTAATATCTCACCCAGTCTAATCCCACCCCACCTCATTCTGTTTAATATCTCATCCAGTCTAATCCCACTCCACCCTCATTCTGTTTAATATCCCACCCAGTCTAATCCCACTCCTCCCTCATTCTGTTTAATATCCCACCCAGTCTAATCCCACTCCTCCCTCATTCTGTTTAATATCTCACCCAGTCTAATCCCACCCCACCACATTCTGTTTAATATCTCACCCAGTCTAATCCCACCCCACCTCATTCTGTTTAATATCTCACCCAGTCTAATCCCACTCCTCCCTCATTCTGTTTAATATCCCACCCAGTCCAATCCCACCCCACCTCATTCTGTTTAATATCTCACCCAGTCTAATCCCACTCCTCCCTCATTCTGTTTAATATCTCACCCAGTCTAATCCCACCCCACCTCATTCTGTTTAATATCTCACCCAGTCTAATCCCACCCCACCTCATTCTGTTTAATATCTCACCCAGTCTAATCCCACTCCTCCCTCATTCTGTTTAATATCTCACCCAGTCTAATCCCACTCCTCCCTCATTCTGTTTAATATCCCACCCAGTCTAATCCCACTCCACCCTCATTCTGTTTATTATCCTACCCAGTCTAATCCCACCCCACCTCATTCTGTTTAATATCTCACCCAGTCTAATCCCACTCCTCCCTCATTCTGTTTAATATCCCATCCAGTCTAATCCCACTCCACCCTCATTCTGTTTATTATCCTACCCAGTCTAATCCCACTCCACCCTCATTCTGTTTAATATCTCACCCAGTCTAATCCCACTCCTCCCTCATTCTGTTTAATATCCTACCCAGTCTAATCCCACTCCTCCCTCATTCTGTTTAATATCTCACCCAGTCTAATCCCACTCCTCCCTCATTCTGTTTAATATCTCACCCAGTCTAATCCCACTCCTCCCTCATTCTGTTTAATATCCCACCCAGTCTAATCCCACTCCTCCCTCATTCTGTTTAATATCTCACCCAGTCTAATCCCACCCCTCCTCATTCTATTTAATATCTCACCCAGTCTAATCCCACTCCTCCCTCATTCTGTTTAATATCTCACCCAGTCTAATCCCACTCCTCCCTCATTCTGTTTAATATCCCACCCAGTCTAATCCCACTCCTCCCTCATTCTGTTTAATATCTCACCCAGTCTAATCCCACTCCTCCCTCATTCTGTTTAATATCTCACCCAGTCTAATCCCACTCCTCCCTCATTCTGTTTAATATCCCACCCAGTCTAATCCCACTCCTCCCTCATTCTGTTTAATATCTCACCCAGTCTAATCCCACCCCTCCTCATTCTATTTAATATCTCACCCAGTCTAATCCCACTCCTCCCTCATTCTGTTTAATATCTCACCCAGTCTAATCCCACTCCTCCCTCATTCTGTTTAATATCTCACCCAGTCTAATCCCACTCCTCCCTCATTCTGTTTAATATCTCACCCAGTCTAATCCCACTTCTCCCTCATTCTGTTTAATATCTCACCCAGTCGAATTCCTTAAGTTCCATTTATTTACCTGAACACAACAGGCACAAGAGAGTGAGGAGATTCTGCTGGAACTGGACTGAAACGTTCATGCTTTGTTGTCAATGCGTTGAGCCTCCTTGTGTCTCTGCCTCTAGACCAGAGCAGGCATACTCAGCTTTCCTTTCTAAATTCACTCTCTCCTCTCATCCTCTCCCTCTCCAGTTGTCACTCATTCTATCCCTGTTGCTTGGTCCTCTCCGTTCATCTGGATCTGCGAACATAAAAGACATGTTCACCTATGACGTATTGTTTTAGTCTCGAGGGTGTGCTGCAGGATATCGCTGCAGGATTCCCTTAGGGTGGTGTCCTAGGTACAATCATCTTCAGCTGCTCTATCAATGACCTTCCCTAAGATCAGAAGTAGGGATGTTCACCAATGATTGCACCATGTTCAGCACTATTCGTGACTCAGATATGAAACAGTCCGTGATCAAATGCAACAAAGTCAGGACAATATCCAGGCTTCGGCTGACAAGTGACAAGTAACATTGCAACCACACAAATGCCAGGCTATGACTATCACTAATAAGAGACACTCTAACCACTGCCCTTTGACACTCAATGTTACCATCACCAAATTCCCCCACTGCCAGTATCCTTGGGGTGACCATTGACCAGAAATTCAAATGGTCCCACCACATAAAAATAGTGGCTCCAAGTGCAGGTCAGAGGCTAGGAACACTGCGGCAAGTATCTCACCTCCTGACTCGCCAAAGCCTGTCCATCCAAAAGGCACAGGTTGGGGGTGTGATGGAATACTCCCCACTCGCCTGGATGGGTGCAGCTCCAACAACACTCAAAAAACTCAACACCGTCCAGAACAGAGCGTCAGTGGGATCAGCAGGTAAATATACGGGAGGAGGGCCTGGGTGGGATTGTTGTCAGTGCAGGCTCGATGTGTCAAATGGCCTCCTTCTGCACTGGATGGATTCTATTCTATGATTGTATGGCAACACAGTCTGCTTGATTGGCACCACATCCACAAACATTCACTCTCTCCACCACTAAGTCTCAGTAGCAGCAGTGTGTACGAGTGAGAAGAATACTGCAACAATTCGCTTTGACAGCACCTTCCAAATACATGATAATGTCCATCTAGAAGGACAAGAGCAGCAAGAACCCAGGAACACCAACACTTGGAGGTCCTTTCCAAGCCCCTCACCATCCTGACTTGGAAATATATCGCTGTTCCTTAGCAGTCGCTGGGTCAAATTTCAGAAATCCCTCCCCAGTGGGTCACAGCACATGGACCACATCGATTCAAGAAGGCATCTCAACACCAACTTCTCAATGGAACTTTGTATGGATGATAATTACTGGGAGAGATAGTCACACCCAGATCCCAGAAATATATTTAAAACAATGGGCGCTGCAATGTCAGAGGGCCAGTACTGAGGGAGTGCTGCACTGTCAGAGGGTCAGTACTGAGGGAGTGCTGCACTGTCAGAGGGTCAGTACTGAGATAGTGCTGCACTGTCAGAAGGTCAGTACTGAGGGAGTGCTGCACTGTCAGAGGGTCAGTACTGAGGGAATGCTGCACTGTCAGAGGGTCAGTACTGAGGGAGCGCTGCACTGTCAGAGGGTCAGTACTGAGGGAGTGCTGCACTGTCAGAGGGTCAGTACTGAGGGAATGCTGCACTGTCAGAGGGTCAGTACTGAGGGAGCGCTGCACTGTCAGAGGGTCAGTACTGAGGGAGTGCTGCACTGTCAGAGGGTCAGTACTGAGGGAGTGCTGCACTGTCAAATGGTCAGTACTGAGAGAATGCTGCACTGTCAGAGGGTCAGTACTGAGGGAGTGCTGCACTGTCAGAGGGTCAGTACTGAGGGAGTGCTGCACTGTCAAATGGTCAGTACTGAGGGAGTGCTGCACTGTCAGAGGGTCAGTACTGAGGGAGTGCTGCACTGTCAGAGGGTCAGTACTGAGAGAGTGCGGCACTGTCAGAGGGTCAGTACTGAGGAAGTGCTGCACTGTCAGAGGGTCAGTACTGAGGGAGTGCTGCACTGTCAAATGGTCAGTACTGAGGGAGTGCTGCACTGTCAGAGGGTCAGTACTGAGGGAGTGCTGCACTGTCAGAGGGTCAGTACTGAGGGAGTGCTGCACTGTCAGAGGGTCAGTACTGAGGGAGCGCTGCACTGTCAGAGGGTCAGTACTGAGGGAGTGCTGCACTGTCAGAGGGTCAGTACTGAGGGAATGCTGCACTGTCAGAGGGTCAGTACTGAGGGAGCGCTGCACTGTCAGAGGGTCAGTACTGAGGGAGTGCTGCACTGTCAGAGGGTCAGTACTGAGGGAGTGCTGCACTGTCAAATGGTCAGTACTGAGAGAATGCTGCACTGTCAGAGGGTCAGTACTGAGGGAGTGCTGCACTGTCAGAGGGTCAGTACTGAGGGAGTGCTGCACTGTCAAATGGTCAGTACTGAGGGAGTGCTGCACTGTCAGAGGGTCAGTACTGAGGGAGTGCTGCACTGTCAGAGGGTCAGTACTGAGAGAGTGCGGCACTGTCAGAGGGTCAGTACTGAGGAAGTGCTGCACTATCAGAGGGTCAGTACTGAGGGAGTGCTGCACGGTCAAATGGTCAGTACTGAGGGAGTGCAGCACTGTCAGAGAGTCAGTACTGAGTGAGTGCTGCACTGTCAGAGAGTCAGTACTGAGGGAGTGCTGCAGCGTCAGAGGGTCAGTACTGAGAGATTGCTGCACTGTCAGAGGGTCAGTACTGAGGGAGTGCTGCACTGTCAGAGGGTCAGTACTGAGGGAGTGCTGCACTGTCAAATGGTCAGTACTGAGGGAGTGCTGCACTGTCAGAGGGTCAGTACTGAGGGAGTGCTGCACTGTCAGAGGGTCAGTACTGAGAGAGTGCGGCACTGTCAGAGGGTCAGTACTGAGGAAGTGCTGCACTGTCAGAGGGTCAGTACTGAGGGAGTGCTGCACGGTCAAATGGTCAGTACTGAGGGAGTGCAGCACTGTCAGAGGGTCAGTACTGAGTGAGTGCTGCACTGTCAGAGAGTCAGTACTGAGGGAATGCTGCAGCGTCAGAGGGTCAGTACTGAGAGATTGCTGCACTGTCAGAGGGTCAGTACTGAGGGAGTGCTGCACTGTCAGAGGGTCAGGACTGAGGGAGTGCTGCACTGTCAGAGGGTCAGTACTGAGGGAGTGCTGCACTGTCAGAGGGTCAGGACTGAGGGAGTGCTGCACTGTCAGAGGGTAAGTATTGAGGGAGTGCTGCACTGTGAGAGGGTCAGTACAGAGGGAGTGCTGCA
This sequence comes from Prionace glauca, assembly GCA_037974335.1. Classification (NCBI taxonomy): domain Eukaryota; kingdom Metazoa; phylum Chordata; class Chondrichthyes; order Carcharhiniformes; family Carcharhinidae; genus Prionace; species Prionace glauca. The sequence continues at coordinate 8,516,648 of CM075734.1, forward strand.
CTGTCAGAGGGTCAGTACTGAGGGAGTGCTGCATTGTCATAGGGTCAGTACTGAGGCAGTGCTGCACTGTCAGAGGGTCAGAACTGAGGGAGTGCTGCACTGTCACAGGGTCAGTACTGAGGGAGTGCTGCACTGTCAGAGGGTCAGTACTGAGGGAGTGCTGCACTGTCAGAGGTCTGTACTGAGGGACTGCTGCACTGTCAGAGGTTCAGTACTGAGGGAGTGCTGCACTGTCAAAGGGTTAGTACTGAGCGAGTGCCGCACTGTCAGAGGGTCAATACTGAGGGAGGGCTGCACTGTCAGAGGGTCAGTACTGAGGGAGTGCTGCACTGTCAGAGGGTCAGTACTGAGGGAGTGCTGCACTGTCAGAGGGTCAGTACTGAGGGAATGCTGCACTGTCAGAGGGTCAGTACTGTGGGAGTGCTGCACTGTCAGAGGGTCAGTACTGAGGCAGTGCTGAACTGTCAGAGGGTCCGTACTGAGGGAGTGCTGCACTGTCAGTGAGTCAGTACTGAGGGAGTGCTGCACTGTCAGAGGGTCAGTACTGAGGGAGTGCTGGACTGTTGGAGGGTCAGTACTGAGGGAGTGCTGCACTGTCAGATGGTCAGTACTGAGGGAGTGCTGCATTGTCAGAGGGTCAGTACTGAGGGAGTGCTGCACTGTCAGAGGGTCAGTACTGAGGGAGTGCCGGACTGTTGGAGGGTCAGTACTGAGGGAGTGCTGCACTGTCAGATGGTCAGTACTGAGGGAGTGCTGCATTGTCAGAGGGTCAGTACTGAGGGAGTGCTGCACTGTCAGAGAGTCAGTACTGAGGGAGTGCTGCACTGTCAGAGGGTCAGTACTGAGGGAGTGCTGGACTGTTGGAGGGTCAGTACTGAGGGAGTGCTGCACTATCAGATGGTCAGTACTGAGGGAGTGCTGCATTGTCAGAGGGTCAGTACTGAGGGAGTGATGCACTGTCAGAGGGTCAGGACTGAGGGAGTGCTGGACTGTTGGAGGGTCAGTACTGAGGGAGTGCTGCACTGTCAGATGGTCAGTACTGAGGGAGTGCTGCACTGTCAGAGGGTCAGTACTGAGGGAGTGCTGCACTGTCAGAGGGTCAGTACTGAGGGAGTGCTGCACTGTCAGAGGGTCAGTACTGAGGGAGTGCTGCACTGTCAGAGGGTCAGTAGTGAGGGAGTGCTGCACTGTCAGAGGGTCCGTACTGAGGGAGTGCTGCACTGTCAGTGAGTCAGTACTGAGGGAGTGCCGCACTATCAGAGGTTCAGTGCTGAGGGATTGCTGCACTGTCAGAGGGTCAGTACTGAGGGAGTGCTGCACTGTCAGAGGGTCAGTACTGAGGGAGTGCTGCACTGTCAGAGGGTCAGTACTGAGGGAATACCGCACTGTCAGAGTGTCAGTACTGATGGAGTGCTGCACTGTCAGAGGGTCAGGCCTGTGGGAGTGCTGCACTGTCAGAGGGTCAGTATTGAGGGAGTGCTGCACTGTGAGAGGGTCAGTACTGAGGGAGTGCTGCACTGTCAGAGGGTCAGTACAGAGGGAGTAATGCACTGTCAGAGGGTCAGTACTGAGGGAGTGCTGCACTGTCAGAGGGTCAGTACTGAGAGAGTGCTGCACTGTCAGAGGGTCAGTACTGAGGGAGTGCTGCACTGTCAGAGGGTCAGTACTGAGGGAGTGCTGCACTGTCAGAGGGTCAGTACTGAGGGAGTGCTGCACTGTCAGAGGGTCAGTACTGAGGGAGTGCCACACTGTCAGATGGTGCGTACTGAGGGAGTGCTGCACTGTCAGAGGGTCAGGACTGAGGGAGTGATGCACTGTCAGAGTGACATTACTGAGGGAGTGCTGCACTGTCAGAGGGTCAGTACTGAGGGAGGGCTGCACTGTCAGAGGGTCAGTACTGAGGGAATGCTGCACTGTCAGAGGGTCAGTACTGAGGGAGTGCAGCACTGTCAGAGGGTCCGTTCTGAGGGAGTGCTGCACTGTCCGAGGGTCAGTACTGAGGGAGTGCTGCACTGTCAGAGGGTCAGTACTGAGGGAGTGCTGTACTGTCAGAGGGTCAGTACTGAGGGAGTGCTGCACTGTCAGAGGGTCAGTACTGAGGGAATGCTGCACTGTCAGAGGGTCAGTACTGACGGAGTGCTGCACTGTCAGTGGGTCAGTACTGAGGGAGTGCTGCACTGTCAGAGGGTCAGTACTGAGGGAGTGCTGCACTGTCAGAAGGTCAGTACTGAGGGAGTGCTGCACTGTCAGAGGGTCAGTACTGAGGGAGCGCTGCACTGTCAGTGGGTCAGTACTGAGGGAGTGCTGCACTGTCAGTGGGTCAGTACTGAGGGAGTGCTGCACTGTCAGAGGGACAGTACTGAGGGAGTGCTGCACTGTCAGAGGGTCAGTTCTGAGGGAGTGCTGCACTGTCAGAGGGTCAGTACTGAGGGAGTGCTGCACTGTCAGAGGGTCAGTACTGACGGAGTGCTGCACTGTCAGTGGGTCAGTACTGAGGGAGTGCTGCACTGTCAGAGGGTCAGTACTGAGGGACTGCTGCACTGTCAGAGGGTCAGTTCTGAGGGAGTGCTGCACTGTCAGAGGGTCCGTTCTGAGGGAGTGCTGCACTGTCAGAGGGTCAGTACTGACGGAGTGCTGCACTGTCAGAGGGTAAGTACTGAGGGAGAGCTCGACTGAGAGAGGGTCAGTACTGAGGGAGTGCTGCACTGTCAGAGAGTCAGTACTGAGGGAGCGCTGCACTGTCAGAGGGTCAGTACTGAGAGAGTGCTGCAGTGTCAGAGGGTCAGTACTGAGGGAGTGCTGCACTGTCAGAGAGTCAGTACTGAGGGAGCGCTGCACTGTCAGAGGGTCAGTACTGAGAGAGTGCTGCAGTGTCAGAGGGTCAGTACTGAGGGAGTGCTGCATTGTCAGAGGGTCAGTACTGAGGGAGTGCTGCAGTGTCAGAGGGTCAGTACTGAGGGAGTGCTGCATTGTCAGAGGGTCAGTACTGAGGGAGTGCTGCACTGTCAGCGGGTCAGTACTGAGGGAGAGCTCGACTGAGAGAGGGTCAGTACTGAGGGAGTGCTGCACTGTCAGAGAGTCAGTACTGAGGGAGCGCTGCACTGTCAGAGGGTCAGTACTGAGGGAGTGCGGAACTGTCAGATGGTCAGTCGTGAGGGAGTGCCGCACTGTTAGATGGTCAGTACTGAGGGAGTGCTGCACTGTCAGAGGGTCAGTACTGAGGGAGTGCTGCACTGTCAGAGGGTCAGTACTGAGGGAGTGCTGCACTGTCAGAGGGTCAGCACTGAGGGAGTGCTGCACTGTCAGAGGGTCAGTACTGAGGGAGTGCTGCAGTGTCAGAGGGTCAGTACTGAGAGAGCGCTGCACTGTCAGAGGGTCAATACTGAGGGAGCGCTGCACTGTCAGAGGGTCAGTACTGAGGGAGTGCCGCACTGTCAGAGGGTCAGTACTGAGGGAGTGCTGCACTGTCAGAGGGTCAGTACTGAAGGAGTGCTGCACTGTCAGAGGGTCAGTTCTGAGGGAGTGCCGCACTGTCAGAGGTTCAGTGCTGAGGGAGGGCTGCACTGTCAGAGGGTCAGTACTGAGGGAGTGCTGCACTGTCAGAGGGTCAGTACTGAGGGAGTGCTGCACTGTCAGAGGGTCAGTACTGAGGGAGTGCTGCACTGTCAGAGGGTCAGTACTGAAGGAGTGCTGCACAGTCAGAGGGTCAGTACTGAGGGAGTGCCGCACTGTCAGAGGTTCAGTGCTGAGGGATTGCTGCACTGTCAGAGGGTCAGTACTGAGGGATTGCTGCACTGTCACAGGGTCAGTACTGAGCGAGTGCTGCACTGTTCAGAGGGTCAGTACTGAGGGAGTGCTGCACTGTCAGAGGGTCAGTACTGACGGAGTGCTGCACTGTCAGAGGGTCAGTACTGAGGGAGTGCTGCACTGTCAGAGGATCAGGACTGAGGGAGGGCTGCACTGTCAGAGGATCAGGACTGAGGGAGTGCTGCACTGTCAGAGGGTCAGTACTGAGGGAGTGCTGCACTGTCAGAGGGTCAGTAGTGGGGGAGTGCTGCACTGTCAGAGGGTCAGTACTGAGGGACTGCTGCACTGTCAGAGGGTCAGGACTGAGGGAGAGCTGCACTGTCAGAGGGTCAGTACTGATGGAGTGCTGCACTGTCAGATGGTGCGTACTAAGGGAGTGCTGCACTGTCAGAGGGTCAGGACTGAGGGAGTGATGCACTGTCAGAGTGACATTACTGAGGGAGTGCTGCACTGTCAGAGGGTCAGTACTGAGGGAGGGCTGCACTGTCAGAGGGTCAGTACTGAGGGAATGCTGCACTGTCAGAGGGTCAGTACTGAGGGAGTGCAGCACTGTCAGAGGGTCCGTTCTGAGGGAGTGCTGCACTGGCCGAGGGTCAGTACTGAGGGAGTGCTGCACTGTCAGAGGGTCAGTACTGAGGGAGTGCTGCACTGTCAGAGGGTCAGTACTGAGGGAGTGCTGCACTGTCACAGGGTCAGTACTGAGGGAATGCTGCACTGTCAGAGGGTCAGTACTGACGGAGTGCTGCACTGTCAGTGGGTCAGTACTGAGGGTGTGCTGCACTGTCAGAGGGTCAGTAATGAGGGAGTGCTGCACTGTCAGATGGTCAGTACTGAGGGAGTGCCGCACTGTCAGAGGGTCAGTACTGAGGGATTGCTGCACTGTCAGAGGGTCAGTACTGAGGGAGTGCTGCACTGTTTAGAGGGTCAGTACTGAGGGAGTGCTGCACTGTCAGAGGGTCAGTACTGAGGGAGTGCTGCACTGTCAGAGGATCAGTACTGAGGGAGTGCTGCACTGTCAGAGGATCAGTACTGAGGGAGTGCTGCACTGTCAGTGGGTCAGTACTGAGGGAGCGCTGCACTGTCAGAGAGTCAGGACTGAGGGAGTGCTGCACTGTCAGAGGTTCAGTACTGAGGGAGTGCTGCACTGTCAGCGAGTCAGTACTGCGGGAGTGCTGCACTGTCAGAGGGTCAGTACTGAGGGAGTGCTGCACTGTCAGAGGGTCAGTACTGAGGGAGTGCTGCACTGTCAAAGGGTCAGTACTGAGGGAGTGCTGCATTTTCAGAATGTCAGTACTGAGGGAGTGCTGCACTGTCAGAGGGTCAGTACTAAGGGAGAGCTGCACTGTCAAATGGTCAGTACTGAGGGAGTGCTGCACTGTCAGAGGGTCAGTACTGAGAGATTGCTGCACTGTCAGAGGTTCAGTACTGAGAGAGTGCTGCACTGTCAGAGGGTCAGTACTGAGGGAGTGCAGCACTGTCGGAGGGTCAGTACTGAGGGAGTGCAGCACTGTCAGAGGGTCAGTACTGAGGGAGTGCTGCACTGTCAGAGGGTCAGTACTGAGGGAGTGCGGAACTGTCAGAGGGTCAGTACTGAGGGAGTGCTGCACTTTCAGACGGTCAGTACTGAGGGAGTGCTGCACTGTCAGAGGGTCAGTACTGAGGGAGTGCTGCACTGTCAGAGGATCAGGACTGAGGGAGGGCTGCACTGTCAGAGGATCAGGACTGAGGGAGTGCTGCACTGTCAGAGGGTCAGTACTGAGGGAGTGCTGCACTGTCAGAGGGTCAGTAGTGGGGTAGTGCTGCACTGTCAGAGGGTCAGTACTGAGGGAGTGCTGCACTGTCAGAGGGTCAGGACTGAGGGAGTGCTGCACTGTCAGAGGGTCAGTACTGAGGGAGTGCTGCACTGTCAGAGGGTCAGTACTGAGGGAGTGCTGCACTGTCAGAGGATCAGTACTGAGGGAGTGCTGAACTATCAGAGGGTCAGTACTGAGGGAGTGCTGCACTGTCAGAGGGTCAGTACTGAGGGAGTGCTGCACTGTTTAGAGGGTCAGTACTGAGGGAGTGCTGCACTGTCAGAGGGTCAGTACTGAGGGAGTGCTGCACTGTCAGAGGGTCAGTACTGAGGGAGTGCGGCACTGTCAGAGGGTCAGTACTGAGGGAGTGCTGCACTGTCAGAGGGTCAGTACTGAGGGAGTGCGGAACTGTCAGACGCTCACTACTGAGGGAGTGCCGCACTGTCAGAGATTCAGTGCTGAGGGAGTGCTGCACTGTCAGAGGGTCAGTACTGAGGGAGTGCTGCACTGTCAGAGGGTCCGTACTGAGGGAGTGCTGCACTGTCAGTGAGTCAGTACTGAGGGAGTGCTGCACTGTCAGAGGGTCAGTACTGGGGGAGCACTGCACTGTCAGAGAGTCAGTACTGAGGGAGTGCTGCACTGTCAGTGGGTCAGTACTGAGGGAGCGCTGCACTGTCAGAGAGTCAGTACTGAGGGAGTGCTGCACTGTCAGAGGGTCAGTACTGAGGGAGTGCCGCACTGTCAGAGGTTCAGTGCTGAGGGAGTGCTGCACTGTCAGAGGGTCAGTACTGAGGGAGTGCTGCACTGTCAGAGGGTCAGTACTGAGGGAGTGCTGCACTGTCAGAGGGTCAGTACTGAGGGAGTGCTGCACTGTCAGAGGGTCCGTACTGAGGGAGTGCTGCACTGTCAGTGAGTCAGTACTGAGGGAGTGCTGCACTGTCAGTGGGTCAGTACTGAGGGAGCGCTGCACTGTCAGAGAGTCAGTACTGAGGGAGTGCTGCACTGTCAGATGGTCAGTACTGAGGGAGTGCTGCATTGTCAGAGGGCCAGTACTGAGGGAGTGCTGCATTGTCAGAGGGTCAGTACTGAGGGAGTGATGCACTGTCAGAGGGTCAGGACTGAGGGAGTGCTGGACTGTTGGAGGGTCAGTACTGAGGGAGTGCTGCACTGTCAGATGGTCAGTACTGAGGGAGTGCTGCACTGTCAGAGGGTCAGTACTGAGGGAGTGCTGCACTGTCAGAGGGTCAGTACTGAGGGAGTGCTGCACTGTCAGAGGGTCAGTACTGAGGGAGTGCTGCACTGTCAGAGGGTCAGTAGTGAGGGAGTGCTGCACTGTCAGAGGGTCCGTACTGAGGGAGTGCTGCACTGTCAGTGAGTCAGTACTGAGGGAGTGCCGCACTATCAGAGGTTCAGTGCTGAGGGATTGCTGCACTGTCAGAGGGTCAGTACTGAGGGAGTGCTGCACTGTCAGAGGGTCAGTACTGAGGGAGTGCTGCACTGTCAGAGGGTCAGTACTGAGGGAATACCGCACTGTCAGAGTGTCAGTACTGATGGAGTGCTGCACTGTCAGAGGGTCAGGCCTGTGGGAGTGCTGCACTGTCAGAGGGTCAGTATTGAGGGAGTGCTGCACTGTGAGAGGGTCAGTACTGAGGGAGTGCTGCACTGTCAGAGGGTCAGTACAGAGGGAGTAATGCACTGTCAGAGGGTCAGTACTGAGGGAGTGCTGCACTGTCAGAGGGTCAGTACTGAGAGAGTGCTGCACTGTCAGAGGGTCAGTACTGAGGGAGTGCTGCACTGTCAGAGGGTCAGTACTGAGGGAGTGCTGCACTGTCAGACGGTGAGTACTGGGGAGTGCTGCACTGTCAGAGGGTCAGTACTGAGGGAGTGCCACACTGTCAGACGGTGAGTACTGAGGGAGTGCTGCACTGTGAGAGGGTCAGGACTGAGGGAGTGATGCACTGTCAGAGTGACATTACTGAGGGAGTGCTGCACTGTCAGAGGGTCAGTACTGAGGGAGTGCTGCACTGTCAGAGGGTCAGTACTGAGGGAGTGCCACACTGTCAGATGGTGCGTACTGAGGGAGTGCTGCACTGTCAGAGGGTCAGGACTGAGGGAGTGATGCACTGTCAGAGTGACATTACTGAGGGAGTGCTGCACTGTCAGAGGGTCAGTACTGAGGGAGGGCTGCACTGTCAGAGGGTCAGTACTGAGGGAATGCTGCACTGTCAGAGGGTCAGTACTGAGGGAGTGCAGCACTGTCAGAGGGTCCGTTCTGAGGGAGTGCTGCACTGTCCGAGGGTCAGTACTGAGGGAGTGCTGCACTGTCAGAGGGTCAGTACTGAGGGAGTGCTGTACTGTCAGAGGGTCAGTACTGAGGGAGTGCTGCACTGTCAGAGGGTCAGTACTGAGGGAATGCTGCACTGTCAGAGGGTCAGTACTGACGGAGTGCTGCACTGTCAGTGGGTCAGTACTGAGGGAGTGCTGCACTGTCAGAGGGTCAGTACTGAGGGAGTGCTGCACTGTCAGAAGGTCAGTACTGAGGGAGTGCTGCACTGTCAGAGGGTCAGTACTGAGGGAGCGCTGCACTGTCAGTGGGTCAGTACTGAGGGAGTGCTGCACTGTCAGTGGGTCAGTACTGAGGGAGTGCTGCACTGTCAGAGGGTCAGTACTGAGGGAGTGCTGCACTGTCAGAGGGTCAGTTCTGAGGGAGTGCTGCACTGTCAGAGGGTCAGTACTGAGGGAGTGCTGCACTGTCAGAGGGTCAGTACTGACGGAGTGCTGCACTGTCAGTGGGTCAGTACTGAGGGAGTGCTGCACTGTCAGAGGGTCAGTACTGAGGGACTGCTGCACTGTCAGAGGGTCAGTTCTGAGGGAGTGCTGCACTGTCAGAGGGTCCGTTCTGAGGGAATGCTGCACTGTCAGAGGGTCAGTACTGACGGAGTGCTGCACTGTCAGAGGGTAAGTACTGAGGGAGAGCTCGACTGAGAGAGGGTCAGTACTGAGGGAGTGCTGCACTGTCAGAGAGTCAGTACTGAGGGAGTGCTGCACTGTCAGAGGATCAGTACTGAGGGAGTGCTGAACTATCAGAGGGTCAGTACTGAGGGAGTGCTGCACTGTCAGAGGGTCAGTACTGAGGGAGTGCTGCACTGTTTAGAGGGTCAGTACTGAGGGAGTGCTGCACTGTCAGAGGGTCAGTACTGAGGGAGTGCTGCACTGTCAGAGGGTCAGTACTGAGGGAGTGCGGCACTGTCAGAGGGTCAGTACTGAGGGAGTGCTGCACTGTCAGAGGGTCAGTACTGAGGGAGTGCGGAACTGTCAGACGCTCACTACTGAGGGAGTGCCGCACTGTCAGAGATTCAGTGCTGAGGGAGTGCTGCACTGTCAGAGGGTCAGTACTGAGGGAGTGCTGCACTGTCAGAGGGTCCGTACTGAGGGAGTGCTGCACTGTCAGTGAGTCAGTACTGAGGGAGTGCTGCACTGTCAGAGGGTCAGTACTGGGGGAGCACTGCACTGTCAGAGAGTCAGTACTGAGGGAGTGCTGCACTGTCAGTGGGTCAGTACTGAGGGAGCGCTGCACTGTCAGAGAGTCAGTACTGAGGGAGTGCTGCACTGTCAGAGGGTCAGTACTGAGGGAGTGCCGCACTGTCAGAGGTTCAGTGCTGAGGGAGTGCTGCACTGTCAGAGGGTCAGTACTGAGGGAGTGCTGCACTGTCAGAGGGTCAGTACTGAGGGAGTGCTGCACTGTCAGAGGGTCAGTACTGAGGGAGTGCTGCACTGTCAGAGGGTCCGTACTGAGGGAGTGCTGCACTGTCAGTGAGTCAGTACTGAGGGAGTGCTGCACTGTCAGTGGGTCAGTACTGAGGGAGCGCTGCACTGTCAGAGAGTCAGTACTGAGGGAGTGCTGCACTGTCAGATGGTCAGTACTGAGGGAGTGCTGCATTGTCAGAGGGCCAGTACTGAGGGAGTGCTGCATTGTCAGAGGGTCAGTACTGAGGGAGTGATGCACTGTCAGAGGGTCAGGACTGAGGGAGTGCTGGACTGTTGGAGGGTCAGTACTGAGGGAGTGCTGCACTGTCAGATGGTCAGTACTGAGGGAGTGCTGCACTGTCAGAGGGTCAGTACTGAGGGAGTGCTGCACTGTCAGAGGGTCAGTACTGAGGGAGTGCTGCACTGTCAGAGGGTCAGTACTGAGGGAGTGCTGCACTGTCAGAGGGTCAGTAGTGAGGGAGTGCTGCACTGTCAGAGGGTCCGTACTGAGGGAGTGCTGCACTGTCAGTGAGTCAGTACTGAGGGAGTGCCGCACTATCAGAGGTTCAGTGCTGAGGGATTGCTGCACTGTCAGAGGGTCAGTACTGAGGAAGTGCTGCACTGTCAGAGGGTCAGTACTGAGGGAGTGCTGCACTGTCAGAGGGTCAGTACTGAGGGAATACCGCACTGTCAGAGTGTCAGTACTGATGGAGTGCTGCACTGTCAGAGGGTCAGGCCTGTGGGAGTGCTGCACTGTCAGAGGGTCAGTATTGAGGGAGTGCTGCACTGTGAGAGGGTCAGTACTGAGGGAGTGCTGCACTGTCAGAGGGTCAGTACAGAGGGAGTAATGCACTGTCAGAGGGTCAGTACTGAGGGAGTGCTGCACTGTCAGAGGGTCAGTACTGAGAGAGTGCTGCACTGTCAGAGGGTCAGTACTGAGGGAGTGCTGCACTGTCAGAGGGTCAGTACTGAGGGAGTGCTGCACTGTCAGACGGTGAGTACTGGGGAGTGCTGCACTGTCAGAGGGTCAGTACTGAGGGAGTGCCACACTGTCAGACGGTGAGTACTGAGGGAGTGCTGCACTGTGAGAGGGTCAGGACTGAGGGAGTGATGCACTGTCAGAGTGACATTACTGAGGGAGTGCTGCACTGTCAGAGGGTCAGTACTGAGGGAGTGCTGCACTGTCAGAGGGTCAGTACTGAGGGAGTGCCACACTGTCAGATGGTGCGTACTGAGGGAGTGCTGCACTGTCAGAGGGTCAGGACTGAGGGAGTGATGCACTGTCAGAGTGACATTACTGAGGGAGTGCTGCACTGTCAGAGGGTCAGTACTGAGGGAGGGCTGCACTGTCAGAGGGTCAGTACTGAGGGAATGCTGCACTGTCAGAGGGTCAGTACTGAGGGAGTGCAGCACTGTCAGAGGGTCCGTTCTGAGGGAGTGCTGCACTGTCCGAGGGTCAGTACTGAGGGAGTGCTGCACTGTCAGAGGGTCAGTACTGAGGGAGTGCTGTACTGTCAGAGGGTCAGTACTGAGGGAGTGCTGCACTGTCAGAGGGTCAGTACTGAGGGAATGCTGCACTGTCAGAGGGTCAGTACTGACGGAGTGCTGCACTGTCAGTGGGTCAGTACTGAGGGAGTGCTGCACTGTCAGAGGGTCAGTACTGAGGGAGTGCTGCACTGTCAGAAGGTCAGTACTGAGGGAGTGCTGCACTGTCAGAGCGTCAGTACTGAGGGAGCGCTGCACTGTCAGTGGGTCAGTACTGAGGGAGTGCTGCACTGTCAGTGGGTCAGTACTGAGGGAGTGCTGCACTGTCAGAGGGTCAGTACTGAGGGAGTGCTGCACTGTCAGAGGGTCAGTTCTGAGGGAGTGCTGCACTGTCAGAGGGTCAGTACTGAGGGAGTGCTGCACTGTCAGAGGGTCAGTACTGACGGAGTGCTGCACTGTCAGTGGGTCAGTACTGAGGGAGTGCTGCACTGTCAGAGGGTCAGTACTGAGGGACTGCTGCACTGTCAGAGGGTCAGTTCTGAGGGAGTGCTGCACTGTCAGTGGGTCAGTACTGAGGGAGCGCTGCACTGTCAGAGAGTCAGTACTGAGGGAGTGCTGCACTGTCAGAGGGTCAGTACTGAGGGAGTGCCGCACTGTCAGAGGTTCAGTGCTGAGGGAGTGCTGCACTGTCAGAGGGTCAGTACTGAGGGAGTGCTGCACTGTCAGAGGGTCAGTACTGAGGGAGTGCTGCACTGTCAGAGGGTCAGTACTGAGGGAGTGCTGCACTGTCAGAGGGTCCGTACTGAGGGAGTGCTGCACTGTCAGTGAGTCAGTACTGAGGGAGTGCTGCACTGTCAGTGGGTCAGTACTGAGGGAGCGCTGCACTGTCAGAGAGTCAGTACTGAGGGAGTGCTGCACTGTCAGATGGTCAGTACTGAGGGAGTGCTGCATTGTCAGAGGGCCAGTACTGAGGGAGTGCTGCATTGTCAGAGGGTCAGTACTGAGGGAGTGATGCACTGTCAGAGGGTCAGGACTGAGGGAGTGCTGGACTGTTGGAGGGTCAGTACTGAGGGAGTGCTGCACTGTCAGATGGTCAGTACTGAGGGAGTGCTGCACTGTCAGAGGGTCAGTACTGAGGGAGTGCTGCACTGTCAGAGGGTCAGTACTGAGGGAGTGCTGCACTGTCAGAGGGTCAGTACTGAGGGAGTGCTGCACTGTCAGAGGGTCAGTAGTGAGGGAGTGCTGCACTGTCAGAGGGTCCGTACTGAGGGAGTGCTGCACTGTCAGTGAGTCAGTACTGAGGGAGTGCCGCACTATCAGAGGTTCAGTGCTGAGGGATTGCTGCACTGTCAGAGGGTCAGTACTGAGGAAGTGCTGCACTGTCAGAGGGTCAGTACTGAGGGAGTGCTGCACTGTCAGAGGGTCAGTACTGAGGGAATACCGCACTGTCAGAGTGTCAGTACTGATGGAGTGCTGCACTGTCAGAGGGTCAGGCCTGTGGGAGTGCTGCACTGTCAGAGGGTCAGTATTGAGGGAGTGCTGCACTGTGAGAGGGTCAGTACTGAGGGAGTGCTGCACTGTCAGAGGGTCAGTACAGAGGGAGTAATGCACTGTCAGAGGGTCAGTACTGAGGGAGTGCTGCACTGTCAGAGGGTCAGTACTGAGAGAGTGCTGCACTGTCAGAGGGTCAGTACTGAGGGAGTGCTGCACTGTCAGAGGGTCAGTACTGAGGGAGTGCTGCACTGTCAGACGGTGAGTACTGGGGAGTGCTGCACTGTCAGAGGGTCAGTACTGAGGGAGTGCCACACTGTCAGACGGTGAGTACTGAGGGAGTGCTGCACTGTGAGAGGGTCAGGACTGAGGGAGTGATGCACTGTCAGAGTGACATTACTGAGGGAGTGCTGCACTGTCAGAGGGTCAGTACTGAGGGAGTGCTGCACTGTCAGAGGGTCAGTACTGAGGGAGTGCCACACTGTCAGATGGTGCGTACTGAGGGAGTGCTGCACTGTCAGAGGGTCAGGACTGAGGGAGTGATGCACTGTCAGAGTGACATTACTGAGGGAGTGCTGCACTGTCAGAGGGTCAGTACTGAGGGAGGGCTGCACTGTCAGAGGGTCAGTACTGAGGGAATGCTGCACTGTCAGAGGGTCAGTACTGAGGGAGTGCAGCACTGTCAGAGGGTCCGTTCTGAGGGAGTGCTGCACTGTCCGAGGGTCAGTACTGAGGGAGTGCTGCACTGTCAGAGGGTCAGTACTGAGGGAGTGCTGTACTGTCAGAGGGTCAGTACTGAGGGAGTGCTGCACTGTCAGAGGGTCAGTACTGAGGGAATGCTGCACTGTCAGAGGGTCAGTACTGACGGAGTGCTGCACTGTCAGTGGGTCAGTACTGAGGGAGTGCTGCACTGTCAGAGGGTCAGTACTGAGGGCGTGCTGCACTGTCAGAAGGTCAGTACTGAGGGAGTGCTGCACTGTCAGAGGGTCAGTACTGAGGGAGCGCTGCACTGTCAGTGGGTCAGTACTGAGGGAGTGCTGCACTGTCAGTGGGTCAGTACTGAGGGAGTGCTGCACTGTCAGAGGGTCAGTACTGAGGGAGTGCTGCACTGTCAGAGGGTCAGTTCTGAGGGAGTGCTGCACTGTCAGAGGGTCAGTACTGAGGGAGTGCTGCACTGTCAGAGGGTCAGTACTGACGGAGTGCTGCACTGTCAGTGGGTCAGTACTGAGGGAGTGCTGCACTGTCAGAGGGTCAGTACTGAGGGACTGCTGCACTGTCAGAGGGTCAGTTCTGAGGGAGTGCTGCACTGTCAGAGGGTCCGTTCTGAGGGAGTGCTGCACTGTCAGAGGGTCAGTACTGACGGAGTGCTGCACTGTCAGAGGGTAAGTACTGAGGGAGAGCTCGACTGAGAGAGGGTCAGTACTGAGGGAGTGCTGCACTGTCAGAGAGTCAGTACTGAGGGAGTGCTGCAGTGTCAGAGGGTCAGTACTGAGGGAGTGCTGCATTGTCAGAGGGTCAGTACTGAGGGAGTGCTGCACTGTCAGAGGGTAAGTACTGAGGGAGAGCTCGACTGAGAGAGGGTCAGTACTGAGGGAGTGCTGCACTGTCAGAGAGTCAGTACTGAGGGAGCGCTGCACTGTCAGAGGGTCAGTACTGAGAGAGTGCTGCAGTGTCAGAGGGTCAGTACTGAGGGAGTGCTGCACTGTCAGAGAGTCAGTACTGAGGGAGCGCTGCACTGTCAGAGGGTCAGTACTGAGAGAGTGCTGCAGTGTCAGAGGGTCAGTACTGAGGGAGTGCTGCATTGTCAGAGGGTCAGTACTGAGGGAGTGCTGCAGTGTCAGAGGGTCAGTACTGAGGGAGTGCTGCATTGTCAGAGGGTCAGTACTGAGGGAGTGCTGCACTGTCAGCGGGTCAGTACTGAGGGAGAGCTCGACTGAGAGAGGGTCAGTACTGAGGGAGTGCTGCACTGTCAGAGAGTCAGTACTGAGGGAGCGCTGCACTGTCAGAGGGTCAGTACTGAGGGAGTGCGGAACTGTCAGATGGTCAGTCGTGAGGGAGTGCCGCACTGTTAGATGGTCAGTACTGAGGGAGTGCTGCACTGTCAGAGGGTCAGTACTGAGGGAGTGCTGCACTGTCAGAGGGTCAGTACTGAGGGAGTGCTGCACTGTCAGAGGGTCAGCACTGAGGGAGTGCTGCACTGTCAGAGGGTCAGTACTGAGGGAGTGCTGCAGTGTCAGAGGGTCAGTACTGAGAGAGCGCTGCACTGTCAGAGGGTCAATACTGAGGGAGCGCTGCACTGTCAGAGGGTCAGTACTGAGGGAGTGCCGCACTGTCAGAGGGTCAGTACTGAGGGAGTGCTGCACTGTCAGAGGGTCAGTACTGAAGGAGTGCTGCACTGTCAGAGGGTCAGTTCTGAGGGAGTGCCGCACTGTCAGAGGTTCAGTGCTGAGGGAGGGCTGCACTGTCAGAGGGTCAGTACTGAGGGAGTGCTGCACTGTCAGAGGGTCAGTACTGAGGGAGTGCTGCACTGTCAGAGGGTCAGTACTGAGGGAGTGCTGCACTGTCAGAGGGTCAGTACTGAAGGAGTGCTGCACAGTCAGAGGGTCAGTACTGAGGGAGTGCCGCACTGTCAGAGGTTCAGTGCTGAGGGATTGCTGCACTGTCAGAGGGTCAGTACTGAGGGATTGCTGCACTGTCACAGGGTCAGTACTGAGCGAGTGCTGCACTGTTCAGAGGGTCAGTACTGAGGGAGTGCTGCACTGTCAGAGGGTCAGTACTGAGGGAGTGCTGCACTGTCAGAGGGTCAGTACTGAGGGAGTGCTGCACTGTCAGAGGGTCAGTACTGAGGGAGTGCTGCACTGTCAGAGGGTCCGTACTGAGGGAGTGCTGCACTGTCAGTGAGTCAGTACTGAGGGAGTGCTGCACTGTCAGTGGGTCAGTACTGAGGGAGCGCTGCACTGTCAGAGAGTTAGTACTGAGGGAGTGCTGCACTGTCAGATGGTCAGTACTGAGGGAGTGCTGCATTGTCAGAGGGCCAGTACTGAGGGAGTGCTGCATTGTCAGAGGGTCAGTACTGAGGGAGTGATGCACTGTCAGAGGGTCAGGACTGAGGGAGTGCTGGACTGTTGGAGGGTCAGTACTGAGGGAGTGCTGCACTGTCAGATGGTCAGTACTGAGGGAGTGCTGCACTGTCAGAGGGTCAGTACTGAGGGAGTGCTGCACTGTCAGAGGGTCAGTACTGAGGGAGTGCTGCACTGTCAGAGGGTCAGTACTGAGGGAGTGCTGCACTGTCAGAGGGTCAGTAGTGAGGGAGTGCTGCACTGTCAGAGGGTCCGTACTGAGGGAGTGCTGCACTGTCAGTGAGTCAGTACTGAGGGAGTGCCGCACTATCAGAGGTTCAGTGCTGAGGGATTGCTGCACTGTCAGAGGGTCAGTACTGAGGGAGTGCTGCACTGTCAGAGGGTCAGTACTGAGGGAGTGCTGCACTGTCAGAGGGTCAGTACTGAGGGAATACCGCACTGTCAGAGTGTCAGTACTGATGGAGTGCTGCACTGTCAGAGGGTCAGGCCTGTGGGAGTGCTGCACTGTCAGAGGGTCAGTATTGAGGGAGTGCTGCAGTGTGAGAGGGTCAGTACTGAGGGAGTGCTGCACTGTCAGAGGGTCAGTACAGAGGGAGTAATGCACTGTCAGAGGGTCAGTACTGAGGGAGTGCTGCACTGTCAGAGGGTCAGTACTGAGAGAGTGCTGCACTGTCAGAGGGTCAGTACTGAGGGAGTGCTGCACTGTCAGAGGGTCAGTACTGAGGGAGTGCTGCACTGTCAGACGGTGAGTACTGGGGAGTGCTGCACTGTCAGAGGGTCAGTACTGAGGGAGTGCCACACTGTCAGACGGTGAGTACTGAGGGAGTGCTGCACTGTGAGAGGGTCAGGACTGAGGGAGTGATGCACTGTCAGAGTGACATTACTGAGGGAGTGCTGCACTGTCAGAGGGTCAGTACTGAGGGAGTGCTGCACTGTCAGAGGGTCAGTACTGAGGGAGTGCCACACTGTCAGATGGTGCGTACTGAGGGAGTGCTGCACTGTCAGAGGGTCAGGACTGAGGGAGTGATGCACTGTCAGAGTGACATTACTGAGGGAGTGCTGCACTGTCAGAGGGTCAGTACTGAGGGAGGGCTGCACTGTCAGAGGGTCAGTACTGAGGGAATGCTGCACTGTCAGAGGGTCAGTACTGAGGGAGTGCAGCACTGTCAGAGGGTCCGTTCTGAGGGAGTGCTGCACTGTCCGAGGGTCAGTACTGAGGGAGTGCTGCACTGTCAGAGGGTCAGTACTGAGGGAGTGCTGTACTGTCAGAGGGTCAGTACTGAGGGAGTGCTGCACTGTCAGAGGGTCAGTACTGAGGGAATGCTGCACTGTCAGAGGGTCAGTACTGACGGAGTGCTGCACTGTCAGTGGGTCAGTACTGAGGGAGTGCTGCACTGTCAGAGGGTCAGTACTGAGGGAGTGCTGCACTGTCAGAAGGTCAGTACTGAGGGAGTGCTGCACTGTCAGAGGGTCAGTACTGAGGGAGCGCTGCACTGTCAGTGGGTCAGTACTGAGGGAGTGCTGCACTGTCAGTGGGTCAGTACTGAGGGAGTGCTGCACTGTCAGAGGGTCAGTACTGAGGGAGTGCTGCACTGTCAGAGGGTCAGTTCTGAGGGAGTGCTGCACTGTCAGAGGGTCAGTACTGAGGGAGTGCTGCACTGTCAGAGGGTCAGTACTGACGGAGTGCTGCACTGTCAGTGGGTCAGTACTGAGGGAGTGCTGCACTGTCAGAGGGTCAGTACTGAGGGACTGCTGCACTGTCAGAGGGTCAGTTCTGAGGGAGTGCTGCACTGTCAGAGGGTCCGTTCTGAGGGAGTGCTGCACTGTCAGAGGGTCAGTACTGACGGAGTGCTGCACTGTCAGAGGGTAAGTACTGAGGGAGAGCTCGACTGAGAGAGGGTCAGTACTGAGGGAGTGCTGCACTGTCAGAGAGTCAGTACTGAGGGAGTGCTGCACTGTCAGAGGATCAGTACTGAGGGAGTGCTGAACTATCAGAGGGTCAGTACTGAGGGAGTGCTGCACTGTCAGAGGGTCAGTACTGAGGGAGTGCTGCACTGTTTAGAGGGTCAGTACTGAGGGAGTGCTGCACTGTCAGAGGGTCAGTACTGAGGGAGTGCTGCACTGTCAGAGGGTCAGTACTGAGGGAGTGCGGCACTGTCAGAGGGTCAGTACTGAGGGAGTGCTGCACTGTCAGAGGGTCAGTACTGAGGGAGTGCGGAACTGTCAGACGCTCACTACTGAGGGAGTGCCGCACTGTCAGAGATTCAGTGCTGAGGGAGTGCTGCACTGTCAGAGGGTCAGTACTGAGGGAGTGCTGCACTGTCAGAGGGTCCGTACTGAGGGAGTGCTGCACTGTCAGTGAGTCAGTACTGAGGGAGTGCTGCACTGTCAGAGGGTCAGTACTGGGGGAGCACTGCACTGTCAGAGAGTCAGTACTGAGGGAGTGCTGCACTGTCAGTGGGTCAGTACTGAGGGAGCGCTGCACTGTCAGAGAGTCAGTACTGAGGGAGTGCTGCACTGTCAGAGGGTCAGTACTGAGGGAGTGCCGCACTGTCAGAGGTTCAGTGCTGAGGGAGTGCTGCACTGTCAGAGGGTCAGTACTGAGGGAGTGCTGCACTGTCAGAGGGTCAGTACTGAGGGAGTGCTGCACTGTCAGAGGGTCAGTACTGAGGGAGTGCTGCACTGTCAGAGGGTCCGTACTGAGGGAGTGCTGCACTGTCAGTGAGTCAGTACTGAGGGAGTGCTGCACTGTCAGTGGGTCAGTACTGAGGGAGCGCTGCACTGTCAGAGAGTCAGTACTGAGGGAGTGCTGCACTGTCAGATGGTCAGTACTGAGGGAGTGCTGCATTGTCAGAGGGCCAGTACTGAGGGAGTGCTGCATTGTCAGAGGGTCAGTACTGAGGGAGTGATGCACTGTCAGAGGGTCAGGACTGAGGGAGTGCTGGACTGTTGGAGGGTCAGTACTGAGGGAGTGCTGCACTGTCAGATGGTCAGTACTGAGGGAGTGCTGCACTGTCAGAGGGTCAGTACTGAGGGAGTGCTGCACTGTCAGAGGGTCAGTACTGAGGGAGTGCTGCACTGTCAGAGGGTCAGTACTGAGGGAGTGCTGCACTGTCAGAGGGTCAGTAGTGAGGGAGTGCTGCACTGTCAGAGGGTCCGTACTGAGGGAGTGCTGCACTGTCAGTGAGTCAGTACTGAGGGAGTGCCGCACTATCAGAGGTTCAGTGCTGAGGGATTGCTGCACTGTCAGAGGGTCAGTACTGAGGGAGTGCTGCACTGTCAGAGGGTCAGTACTGAGGGAGTGCTGCACTGTCAGAGGGTCAGTACTGAGGGAATACCGCACTGCCAGAGTGTCAGTACTGATGGAGTGCTGCACTGTCAGAGGGTCAGGCCTGTGGGAGTGCTGCACTGTCAGAGGGTCAGTATTGAGGGAGTGCTGCACTGTGAGAGGGTCAGTACTGAGGGAGTGCTGCACTGTCAGAGGGTCAGTACAGAGGGAGTAATGCACTGTCAGAGGGTCAGTACTGAGGGAGTGCTGCACTGTCAGAGGGTCAGTACTGAGAGAGTGCTGCACTGTCAGAGGGTCAGTACTGAGGGAGTGCTGCACTGTCAGAGGGTCAGTACTGAGGGAGTGCTGCACTGTCAGACGGTGAGTACTGGGGAGTGCTGCACTGTCAGAGGGTCAGTACTGAGGGAGTGCCACACTGTCAGACGGTGAGTACTGAGGGAGTGCTGCACTGTGAGAGGGTCAGGACTGAGGGAGTGATGCACTGTCAGAGTGACATTACTGAGGGAGTGCTGCACTGTCAGAGGGTCAGTACTGAGGGAGTGCTGCACTGTCAGAGGGTCAGTACTGAGGGAGTGCCACACTGTCAGATGGTGCGTACTGAGGGAGTGCTGCACTGTCAGAGGGTCAGGACTGAGGGAGTGATGCACTGTCAGAGTGACATTACTGAGGGAGTGCTGCACTGTCAGAGGGTCAGTACTGAGGGAGGGCTGCACTGTCAGAGGGTCAGTACTGAGGGAATGCTGCACTGTCAGAGGGTCAGTACTGAGGGAGTGCAGCACTGTCAGAGGGTCCGTTCTGAGGGAGTGCTGCACTGTCCGAGGGTCAGTACTGAGGGAGTGCTGCACTGTCAGAGGGTCAGTACTGAGGGAGTGCTGTACTGTCAGAGGGTCAGTACTGAGGGAGTGCTGCACTGTCAGAGGGTCAGTACTGAGGGAATGCTGCACTGTCAGAGGGTCAGTACTGACGGAGTGCTGCACTGTCAGTGGGTCAGTACTGAGGGAGTGCTGCACTGTCAGAGGGTCAGTACTGAGGGAGTGCTGCACTGTCAGAAGGTCAGTACTGAGGGAGTGCTGCACTGTCAGAGGGTCAGTACTGAGGGAGCGCTGCACTGTCAGTGGGTCAGTACTGAGGGAGTGCTGCACTGTCAGTGGGTCAGTACTGAGGGAGTGCTGCACTGTCAGAGGGTCAGTACTGAGGGAGTGCTGCACTGTCAGAGGGTCAGTTCTGAGGGAGTGCTGCACTGTCAGAGGGTCAGTACTGAGGGAGTGCTGCACTGTCAGAGGGTCAGTACTGACGGAGTGCTGCACTGTCAGTGGGTCAGTACTGAGGGAGTGCTGCACTGTCAGAGGGTCAGTACTGAGGGACTGCTGCACTGTCAGAGGGTCAGTTCTGAGGGAGTGCTGCACTGTCAGAGGGTCCGTTCTGAGGGAGTGCTGCACTGTCAGAGGGTCAGTACTGACGGAGTGCTGCACTGTCAGAGGGTAAGTACTGAGGGAGAGCTCGACTGAGAGAGGGTCAGTACTGAGGGAGTGCTGCACTGTCAGAGAGTCAGTACTGAGGGAGTGCTGCAGTGTCAGAGGGTCAGTACTGAGGGAGTGCTGCATTGTCAGAGGGTCAGTACTGAGGGAGTGCTGCACTGTCAGAGGGTAAGTACTGAGGGAGAGCTCGACTGAGAGAGGGTCAGTACTGAGGGAGTGCTGCACTTTCAGAGAGTCAGTACTGAGGGAGCGCTGCACTGTCAGAGGGTCAGTACTGAGAGAGTGCTGCAGTGTCAGAGGGTCAGTACTGAGGGAGTGCTGCACTGTCAGAGAGTCAGTACTGAGGGAGCGCTGCACTGTCAGAGGGTCAGTACTGAGAGAGTGCTGCAGTGTCAGAGGGTCAGTACTGAGGGAGTGCTGCATTGTCAGAGGGTCAGTACTGAGGGAGTGCTGCAGTGTCAGAGGGTCAGTACTGAGGGAGTGCTGCATTGTCAGAGGGTCAGTACTGAGGGAGTGCTGCACTGTCAGCGGGTCAGTACTGAGGGAGAGCTCGACTGAGAGAGGGTCAGTACTGAGGGAGTGCTGCACTGTCAGAGAGTCAGTACTGAGGGAGCGCTGCACTGTCAGAGGGTCAGTACTGAGGGAGTGCGGAACTGTCAGATGGTCAGTCGTGAGGGAGTGCCGCACTGTTAGATGGTCAGTACTGAGGGAGTGCTGCACTGTCAGAGGGTCAGTACTGAGGGAGTGCTACACTGTCAGAGGGTCAGTACTGAGGGAGTGCTGCACTGTCAGAGGGTCAGCACTGAGGGAGTGCTGCACTGTCAGAGGGTCAGTACTGAGGGAGTGCTGCAGTGTCAGAGGGTCAGTACTGAGAGAGCGCTGCACTGTCAGAGGGTCAATACTGAGGGAGCGCTGCACTGTCAGAGGGTCAGTACTGAGGGAGTGCCGCACTGTCAGAGGGTCAGTACTGAGGGAGTGCTGCACTGTCAGAGGGTCAGTACTGAAGGAGTGCTGCACTGTCAGAGGGTCAGTTCTGAGGGAGTGCCGCACTGTCAGAGGTTCAGTGCTGAGGGAGGGCTGCACTGTCAGAGGGTCAGTACTGAGGGAGTGCTGCACTGTCAGAGGGTCAGTACTGAGGGAGTGCTGCACTGTCAGTGGGTCAGTACTGAGGGAGTGCTGCACTGTCAGAGGGTCAGTACTGAAGGAGTGCTGCACAGTCAGAGGGTCAGTACTGAGGGAGTGCCGCACTGTCAGAGGTTCAGTGCTGAGGGATTGCTGCACTGTCAGAGGGTCAGTACTGAGGGATTGCTGCACTGTCACAGGGTCAGTACTGAGGGAGTGCTGCACTGTCAGAGGGTCAGTACTGAGGGAGTGCTGCACTGTCAGAGGGTCAGTACTGACGGAGTGCTGCACTGTCAGAGGGTCAGTACTGAGGGAGTGCTGCACTGTCAGAGGATCAGGACTGAGGGAGGGCTGCACTGTCAGAGGATCAGGACTGAGGGAGTGCTGCACTGTCAGAGGGTCAGTACTGAGGGAGTGCTGCACTGTCAGAGGGTCAGTAGTGGGGGAGTGCTGCACTGTCAGAGGGTCAGTACTGAGGGACTGCTGCACTGTCAGAGGGTCAGGACTGAGGGAGAGCTGCACTGTCAGAGGGTCAGTACTGATGGAGTGCTGCACTGTCAGATGGTGCGTACTAAGGGAGTGCTGCACTGTCAGAGGGTCAGGACTGAGGGAGTGATGCACTGTCAGAGTGACATTACTGAGGGAGTGCTGCACTGTCAGAGGGTCAGTACTGAGGGAGGGCTGCACTGTCAGAGGGTCAGTACTGAGGGAATGCTGCACTGTCAGAGGGTCAGTACTGAGGGAGTGCAGCACTGTCAGAGGGTCCGTTCTGAGGGAGTGCTGCACTGGCCGAGGGTCAGTACTGAGGGAGTGCTGCACTGTCAGAGGGTCAGTACTGAGGGAGTGCTGCACTGTCAGAGGGTCAGTACTGAGGGAGTGCTGCACTGTCACAGGGTCAGTACTGAGGGAATGCTGCACTGTCAGAGGGTCAGTACTGACGGAGTGCTGCACTGTCAGTGGGTCAGTACTGAGGGTGTGCTGCACTGTCAGAGGGTCAGTAATGAGGGAGTGCTGCACTGTCAGATGGTCAGTACTGAGGGAGTGCCGCACTGTCAGAGGGTCAGTACTGAGGGATTGCTGCACTGTCAGAGGGTCAGTACTGAGGGAGTGCTGCACTGTTTAGAGGGTCAGTACTGAGGGAGTGCTGCACTGTCAGAGGGTCAGTACTGAGGGAGTGCTGCACTGTCAGAGGATCAGTACTGAGGGAGTGCTGCACTGTCAGAGGATCAGTACTGAGGGAGTGCTGCACTGTCAGTGGGTCAGTACTGAGGGAGCGCTGCACTGTCAGAGAGTCAGGACTGAGGGAGTGCTGCACTGTCAGAGGTTCAGTACTGAGGGAGTGCTGCACTGTCAGCGAGTCAGTACTGCGGGAGTGCTGCACTGTCAGAGGGTCAGTACTGAGGGAGTGCTGCACTGTCAGAGGGTCAGTACTGAGGGAGTGCTGCACTGTCAAAGGGTCAGTACTGAGGGAGTGCTGCATTTTCAGAATGTCAGTACTGAGGGAGTGCTGCACTGTCAGAGGGTCAGTACTAAGGGAGAGCTGCACTGTCAAATGGTCAGTACTGAGGGAGTGCTGCACTGTCAGAGGGTCAGTACTGAGAGATTGCTGCACTGTCAGAGGTTCAGTACTGAGAGAGTGCTGCACTGTCAGAGGGTCAGTACTGAGGGAGTGCAGCACTGTCGGAGGGTCAGTACTGAGGGAGTGCAGCACTGTCAGAGGGTCAGTACTGAGGGAGTGCTGCACTGTCAGAGGGTCAGTACTGAGGGAGTGCGGAACTGTCAGAGGGTCAGTACTGAGGGAGTGCTGCACTTTCAGACGGTCAGTACTGAGGGAGTGCTGCACTGTCAGAGGGTCAGTACTGAGGGAGTGCTGCACTGTCAGAGGATCAGGACTGAGGGAGGGCTGCACTGTCAGAGGATCAGGACTGAGGGAGTGCTGCACTGTCAGAGGGTCAGTACTGAGGGAGTGCTGCACTGTCAGAGGGTCAGTAGTGGGGTAGTGCTGCACTGTCAGAGGGTCAGTACTGAGGGAGTGCTGCACTGTCAGAGGGTCAGGACTGAGGGAGTGCTGCACTGTCAGAGGGTCAGTACTGAGGGAGTGCTGCACTGTCAGAGGGTCAGTACTGAGGGAGTGCTGCACTGTCAGAGGATCAGTACTGAGGGAGTGCTGAACTATCAGAGGGTCAGTACTGAGGGAGTGCTGCACTGTCAGAGGGTCAGTACTGAGGGAGTGCTGCACTGTTTAGAGGGTCAGTACTGAGGGAGTGCTGCACTGTCAGAGGGTCAGTACTGAGGGAGTGCTGCACTGTCAGAGGGTCAGTACTGAGGGAGTGCGGCACTGTCAGAGGGTCAGTACTGAGGGAGTGCTGCACTGTCAGAGGGTCAGTACTGAGGGAGTGCGGAACTGTCAGACGCTCACTACTGAGGGAGTGCCGCACTGTCAGAGATTCAGTGCTGAGGGAGTGCTGCACTGTCAGAGGGTCAGTACTGAGGGAGTGCTGCACTGTCAGAGGGTCAGTACTGAGGGAGTGCTGCACTGTCAGTGAGTCAGTTCTGAGGGAGTGCTGCACTGTCAGAGGGTCAGTACTGGGGGAGCACTGCACTGTCAGAGAGTCAGTACTGAGGGAGTGCTGCACTGTCAGTGGGTCAGTACTGAGGGAGCGCTGCACTGTCAGAGAGTCAGTACTGAGGGAGTGCTGCACTGTCAGAGGGTCAGTACTGAGGGAGTGCCGCACTGTCAGAGGTTCAGTGCTGAGGGAGTGCTGCACTGTCAGAGGGTCAGTACTGAGGGAGTGCTGCACTGTCAGAGGGTCAGTACTGAGGGAGTGCTGCACTGTCAGAGGGTCAGTACTGAGGGAGTGCTGCACTGTCAGAGGGTCCGTACTGAGGGAGTGCTGCACTGTCAGTGAGTCAGTACTGAGGGAGTGCTGCACTGTCAGTGGGTCAGTACTGAGGGAGCGCTGCACTGTCAGAGAGTCAGTACTGAGGGAGTGCTGCACTGTCAGATGGTCAGTACTGAGGGAGTGCTGCATTGTCAGAGGGCCAGTACTGAGGGAGTGCTGCAGTGTCAGAGGGTCAGTACTGAGGGAGTGCTGCACTGTCAGACGGTCAGTAGTGAGGGAGTGCTGCACTGTCAGATGGTCCGTACTGAGGGAGTGCTGCACTGTCAGTGAGTCAGTACTGACGGAGTGCCACACTGTCAGAGGGTCAGGACTGAGGGAGTGCTGCACTGTCAGAGGGTCAGTACTGAGGGAGTGCTGCACTGTCAGGGGGTCAGTACTGAGGGAGTGCTGCACTGTCAGAGGGTGAGTACTGAGGGATCGCTGCACTGTAAGAGGGTCATGTCTGAGGGAGTGCTGCACTGTCAGAGGGTCAGTACTGAGGGAGTGCTGCACTGTCAGAGGGTCAGTACTGAGGGAGTGCTGCACTGTTTAGAGGGTCAGTACTGAGGGAGTGCTGCACTGTCAGAGGGTCAGTACTGAGGGAGTGCTGCACTGTCAGAGGGTCAGTACTGAGGGAGTGCTGCACTGTCAGATGGTCAGTACTGAGGGAGTGCTGCATTGTCAGAGGGTCAGTACTGAGGGAGTGCTGCACTGTCAGAGGGTCAGTACTGAGGGAGTGCTGCACTGTCAGAGGGTCAGTATTGAGGGAGTGCTGCACTGTCAGAGGGTCAGTACTGAGGGAGTGCTGCACTGTCAGAGAGTCAGTATTGAGGGAGTGCTGCACTGTCAGAGGGTTAGTAATGAGTGAGTGCTGCACTGTCTGAGGGTCAGTACTGAGGGAGTGCTGCACTGTCAGAGGGTCAGTACTGAGGGAGTGCTGCACTGTCAGAGGGTCAATATTGAGGGAGTGCGGAACTGTCAGATGGTCAGTACTGAGGGAGTGCTGCACTGTCAGAGGGTCAGTACTGAGGGAGTGCTGCACTGTCAGAGGGTCAGTACTGAGGGAGGGCTGCACTGTCAGACGGTCAGTACTGAGGGAGTGCTGGACTGTCAGAGGGTCAGTACTGAGGGAGTGCTGCAATGTCAGAGGGTCAGTACTGAGGGAGGGCTGCACTGTCAGATAGTCAGTACTGAGGGAGTGCTGCACTGTCAGAGGGTCAGTCCTGAGGGAGTGCCGCACTGCCAGAGGGTCAGTACTGAGGGAGTGCTGCACTGTCAGCGAGTCAGTACTGCGGGAGTGCTGCACTGTCAGAGGGTCAGTACTGAGGGAGTGCTGCACTGTCAGAGGGAAAGTACTGAGGGAGTGCTGCACTGTCAGAGGGTCAGTACTGAGGAAGTGCTGCACTGTCAGATGGTCAGTACTGAGGAAGTGCTGCAGTGTCAGAGGGTCAGTACTGAGGGAGTGCTGCACTGTCAGAGGGTCAGTACCGAGGGAATGCTGCATTTTCAGGGGGTCAGTACTGAGGGAGTGCTGCACTGTCAGATGGTCAGTACTGAGGGAGTGCTGCACTGTCAAAGGGTCAGTACTGAGGGAGTGCTGCATTTTCAGAATGTCAGTACTGAGGGAGTGCTGCACTGTCAGAGGGTCAGTACTAAGGGAGAGCTGCACTGTCAAATGGTCAGTACTGAGGGAGTGCTGCACTGTCAGAGGGTCAGTACTGAGGGAGTGCAGCACTGTCAGAGGGTCAGTACTGAGGGAGTGCAGCACTGTCAGAGGGTCAGTACTGAGGGAGTGCTGCACTGTCAGAGGGTCAGTACTGAGGGAGTGCGGAACTGTCAGAGGGTCAGTACTGAGGGAGTGCTGCACTGTCAGACGGTCAGTACTGAGGGAGTGCTGCACTGTCAGAGGGTCAGTACTGAGGGAGTGCTGCACTGTCAGAGGATCAGGACTGAGGGAGGGCTGCACTGTCAGAGGATCAGCACTGAGGGAGTGCTGCACTGTCAGAGGGTCAGTACTGAGGGAGTGCTGCACTGTCAGAGGGTGAGTAGTGGGGTAGTGCTGCACTGTCAGAGGGTCAGTACTGAGGGAGTGCTGCACTGTCAGAGGGTCAGGACTGAGGGAGTGCTGCACTGTCAGAGGGTCAGTACTGAGGGAGTGCTGCACTGTCAGAGGGTCAGTACTGAGGGAGTGCTGCACTGTCAGAGGATCAGTACTGAGGGAGTGCTGAACTATCAGATGGTCAGTACTGAGGGAGTGCTGCACTGTCAGAGGGTCAGTACTGAGGGAGTGCTGCACTGTTTAGAGGGTCAGTACTGAGGGAGTGCTGCACTGTCAGAGGGTCAGTACTGAGGGAGTGCTGCACTGTCAGAGGATCAGTACTGAGGGAGTGCTGCACTGTCAGAGGATCAGTACTGAGGGAGTGCTGCACTGTCAGTGGGTCAGTACTGAGGGAGCGCTGCACTGTCAGAGAGTCAGGACTGAGGGAGTGCTGCACTGTCAGAGGTTCAGTACTGAGGGAGTGCTGCACTGTCAGAGGGTCAGTACTGAGGGAGTGCTGCACTGTCAGAGGGTCAGTACTGAGGGAGTGCTGCACTGTCAGAGGGTCAGTACTGAGGGAGTGCTGCACTGTCAGAGGGTCAGTACTGAGGGAGGGCTGCACTGTCAGAGGGTCAGGACTGAGGGAGTGCTGCACTGTCAGAGGGTCAGTACTGAGGGAGTGCTGCACTGTTTAGAGGGTCAGTACTGAGGGAGTGCTGCACTGTCAGAGGGTCAGTACTGAGGGAGTGCTGCACTGTCAGTGGGTCAGGACTGACGGAGTGCCGCACTGTCAGAGGGTCAGTACTGAGGGAGTGCTGCACTGTGAGATGGTCAGTACTGAGGGAGTGCTGCACTGTCAGAGGGTCAGTACTGAGGGAGTGCTGCACTGTCAGAGGGTCAGTACTGAGGGAGTGCTGCACTGTCATAGAGTCAGTATTGAGGGAGTGCTGCACTGTCAGAGTGTCAGTAATGAGGGAGTGCTGCACTGTCAGAGCGTCAATACTGAGGGAGTGCTGCACTGTCAGAGGGTCAATACTGAGGGAGTGCTGCACTGTCAGAGGGTCAGTAATGAGGGATTGCTGCACTGTCAGATGGTCAGTACTGAGGGAGTGCCGCACTGTCAGAGGGTCAGTACTGAGGGACTGCTGCACTGTCAGAGGGTCAGTACTGAGGGAGTGCGGAACTGTCAGATGGTCAGTACTGAGGGAGTGCTGCACTGTCAGAGGGTCAGTACTGAGGGAGTGCGGCACTGTCCGAGGGTCAGTACTGAGGGAGTGCTGCACTGTCAGAGGGTCAGTACTGAGGGAGTGGGGCACTGTCAGATGGTCAGTACTGAGGGAGTGCTGCACTGTCAGACGGTCAGTACTGAGGGAGTGCTGCACTGTCAGAAGGTCAGTACTGAGGGAGTGCTGCACTGTGAGAGGATCAGGACTGAGGGAGGGCTGCACTGCCAGAGGATCAGGACTGAGGGAGTGCTGCACTGTCAGAGGGTCAGTACTGAGGGAGTGCTGCACTGTCAGAGTGTCAGTACTGGGGGAGTGCTGCACTGTCAGAGGGTCAGTATTGAGGGAGTGCTGCACTGTCAGAGGGTCAGTACTGAGGGAGTGCTGCACTGTCAGAGGATCAGTACTGAGGGAGTGCTGAACTATCAGAGGGTCAGTACTGAGGGAGTGCTGCACTGTCAGAGGGTCAGTACTGAGGGAGTGCTGCACTGTTTAGAGGGTCAGTACTGAGGGAGTGCTGCACTGTCAGAGGGTCAGTACTGAGGGAGTGCTGCACTGTCAGAGGATCAGTACTGAGGGAGTGCTGCACTGTCAGTGGGTCAGTACTGAGGGAGCGCTGCACTGTCAGAGAGTCAGGACTGAGGGAGTGCTGCACTGTCAGAGGTTCAGTACTGAGGGAGTGCTGCACTGTCAGAGGGTCAGTACTGAGGGAGTGCTGCACTGTCAGAGGGTCAGTACTGAGGGAGTGCTGCACTGTCAGAGGGTCAGTACTGAGGGAGGGCTGCACTGTCAGAGGGTCAGGACTGAGGGAGTGCTGCACTGTCAGAGGGTCAGTACTGAGGGAGTGCTGTACTGTTTAGAGGGTCAGTACTGAGGGAGTGCTGCACTGTCAGAGGGTCAGGACTGACGGAGTGCTGCACAGTCAGAGGGTCAGTACTGAGGGAGTGCTGCACTGTCAGAGGGTCAGTACTGAGGGAGTGCTGCACTGTGAGATGGTCAGTACTGAGGGAGTGCTGCACTGTCAGAGGGTCAGTACTGAGGGTGTGCTGCACTGTCAGAGGGTTAGTACTGAGGGAGTGCTGCACTGTCATAGAGTCAGTATTGAGGGAGTGCTGCACTGTCAGAGGGTCAGTAATGAGGGAGTGCGGCACTGTCTGAGGGTCAGTACTGAGGGTGTGCTGCACTGTCTGAGGGTCAGTACTGAGGGAGTGCGGAACTGTCAGATGATCAGTACTGAGGGAGTGCTGCACTGTCAGAGGGTCAGTACTGAGAGAGTGCGGCACTGTCCGAGGGTCAGTACTGAGGGAGTGCTGCACTGTCAGAGGGTCAGTACTGAGGGAGTGCGGCACTGTCAGAGGGTCAGTACTGAGGGAGTGCTGCACTGTCAGAGGGTCAGTACTGAGGGAGTGCGGAACTGTCAGACGCTCACTACTGAGGGAGTGCCGCACTGTCAGAGATTCAGTGCTGAGGGAGTGCTGCACTGTCAGAGGGTCAGTACTGAGGGAGTGCTGCACTGTCAGAGGGTCCGTACTGAGGGAGTGCTGCACTGTCAGTGAGTCAGTACTGAGGGAGTGCTGCACTGTCAGAGGGTCAGTACTGGGGGAGCACTGCACTGTCAGAGAGTCAGTACTGAGGGAGTGCTGCACTGTCAGTGGGTCAGTACTGAGGGAGCGCTGCACTGTCAGAGAGTCAGTACTGAGGGAGTGCTGCACTGTCAGAGGGTCAGTACTGATGGAGTGCCGCACTGTCAGAGGTTCAGTGCTGAGGGAGTGCTGCACTGTCAGAGGGTCAGTACTGAGGGAGTGCTGCACTGTCAGAGGGTCAGTACTGAAGGAGTGCTGCACTGTCAGAGGGTCCGTACTGAGGAAGTGCTGCACTGTCAGTGAGTCAGTACTGAGGGAGTGCTGCACTGTCAGTGGGTCAGTACTGAGGGGGCGCTGCACTGTCAGAGAGTCAGTACTGAGGGAGTGCTGCACTGTCAGATGGTCAGTACTGAGGGAGTGCTGCATTGTCAGAGGGTCTGTACTGAGGGAGTGCTGCAGTGTCAGAGGGTCAGTACTGAGGGAGTGCTGCACTGTCAGACGGTCAGTAGTGAGGGAGTGCTGCACTGTCAGATGGTCCGTACTGAGGGAGTGCTGCACTGTCAGTGAGTCAGTACTGAGGGAGTGCCGCACTGTCAGAGGGTCAGGACTGAGGGAGTGCTGCACTGTCAGAAGGTCAGTACTGAGGGAGTGCTGCACTGTCAGGGGGTCAGTACTGAGGGAGTGCTGCACTGTCAGGGGGTCAGTACTGAGGGAGTGCTGCACTGTCAGAGGGTGAGTACTGAGGGATCGCTGCACTGTAAGAGGGTCATGTCTGAGGGAGTGCTGCACTGTCAGAGGGTCAGTACTGAGGGAGTGCTGCACTGTCAGAGGGTCAGTACTGAGGGAGTGCTGCACTGTTTAGAGGGTCAGTACTGAGGGAGTGCTGCACTGTCAGAGGGTCATGACTGAGGGAGTGCTGCAATGTCACAGGGTCAGTACTGAGGGAGTGCTGCACTGTCAGAGGGTCAGTACTGAGGGAGTGCTGCACTGTCAGAGGGTCAGTACTGAGGGAGTGCTGCATTGTCAGAGGATCAGTACTGAGGGAGAGCTGCACTGTCAGAGGGTCAGTACTGAGGGAGTGCTGCACTGTCAGAGGGTCAGTACTGAGGGAGTGCTGCACTGTCAGAGAGTCAGTACTGAGGGAGTGCTGCACTGTCAGAGAGTCAGTATTGAGGGAGTGCTGCACTGTCAGAGGGTCAGTAATGAGTGAGTGCTGCACTGTCTGAGGGTCAGTACTGAGAGAGTGCTGCACTGTCAGAGGGTCAGTACTGAGGGAGTGCTGCACTGTCAGAGGGTCAATACTGAGGGAGTGCTGCACTGCAGAGGGTCAGTACTGAGGGAGTGCGGAACTGTCAGATGGTCAGTACTGAGGGAGTGCTGCACTGTCAGAGGGTCAGTACTGAGGGAGTGCGGAACTGTCAGATGGTCACTACTGAGGGAGTGCTGCACTGTCAGAGGGTCAGTACTGAGGGAGTGCTGCACTGTCAGAGGGTCAGTACTGAGGGAGGGCTGCACTGTCAGACGGTCAGTACTGAGGGAGTGCTGCCCTGTCAGAGGGTCAGTACTGAGGGAGTGCCGCACTGCCAGAGGGTCAGTACTGAGGGAGTGCTGCACTGTCAGCGAGTCAGTACTGCGGGAGTGCTGCACTGTCAGAGGGTCAGTACTGAGGGAGTGCTGCACTGTCAGAGGGTCAGTACTGAGGGCGTGCTGCACTGTCAGAGGGTCAGTACTGAGGGAGTGCTGCACTGTCAGAGAGTCAGTACTGAGGAAGTGCTGCACTGTCAGATGGTCAGTACTGAGGGAGTGCTGCACTGTCAGAGGGAAAGTACTGAGGGAGTGCCGCACTGCCAGAGGGTCAGTACTGAGGGAGTGCTGCACTGTCACAGGGTCAGTACTGAGGGAATGCTGCATTTTCAGGGGGTCAGTACTGAGGGAGTGCTGCACTGTCAGAGGGTCAGTACTGAGGGAGTGCTGCACTGTCAGCGAGTCAGTACTGCGGGAGTGCTGCACTGTCAGAGGGTCAGTAGTGAGGGAGTGCTGCACTGTCAGAGGGTCAGTACTGAGGGAGTGCTGCACTGTCTAAGGGTCAGTACTGAGGGAGTGCTGCATTTTCAGAATGTCAGTACTGAGGGAGTGCTGCACTGTCAGAGGGTCAGTACTAAGGGAGAGCTGCACTGTCAAATGGTCAGGACTGAGGGAGTGCTGCACTGTCAGAGGGTCAGTACTGAGAGATTGCTGCACTGTCAGAGGTTCAGTACTGAGAGAGTGCTGCACTGTCAGAGGGTCAGTACTGAGGGAGTGCAGCACTGTCAGAGGGTCAGTACTGAGGGAGTGCTGCACTGTCAGAGGGTCAGTACTGAGGGAGTGCGGAACTGTCAGAGGGTCAGTACTGAGGGAGTGCCGCACTGCCAGAGGGTCAGTACTGAGGGAGTGCTGCACTGTCAGAGGGTCAGTACTGAGGGAATGCTGCATTTTCAGAGGGTCAGTACTGAGGGAGTGCTGCACTGTCAGAGGGTCAGTACTGAGGGAGTGCTCCACTGTCAGAGGGTCAGTACTGAGGGAGTGCTGCACTGTCAGAAGGTCAGTACTGCAGGAGTGCTGCACTGTCAGAGGGTCAGTACTGAGGGAGTGCTGCACTGTCAGAGGGTCAGTACTGAGGGAGTGCTGCACTGTCAGAAGGTCAGTACTGCAGGAGTGCTGCACTGTCAGAGGGTCAGTACTGAGGGAGTGCTGCACTGTCAGAGAGTCAGTACTGAGGGAGTGCCGCACGGTCAGAGGGTCAGTACTGAGGGAGTGCTGCACTGTCAGAAGGTCAGTACTGCAGGAGTGCTGCACTGTCAGAGGGTCAGTACTGAGGGAGTGCTGCACTGTCAGAGAGTCAGTACTGAGAGAGTGCCGCACGGTCAGAAGGTCAGTACTGCAGGAGTGCTGCACTGTCAGAGGGTCAGTACTGAGGGAGTGCTGCACTGTCAGAGGGTCAGTACTGAGGGAGTGCTGCACTGTCAGAAGGTCAGTACTGCAGGAGTGCTGCACTGTCAGAGGGTCAGTACTGAGGGAGTGCTGCACTGTCAGAGGGTCAGTACTGAGGGAGTGCTGCACTGTCAGAGGGTCAGTACTGAGGGCGTGCTGCACTGTCAGAGGGTCAGTACTGAGGGATTGCTGCACTGTCAGAGGGTCAGTACTGAGGGAGTGCTGCACTGTCCGATTGTAAGTACTGAGGGAGTGCTGCACTGCCAGAGGGTCAGTACTGAGGGAGGGCTGCACTGTCAAAGGGTCAGTACTGAGGGAGTGCTGCACTGTCAGAGGGTCAGTACTGAGGGAGTGCTGTACTGTCAGAGGGTCAGTACTGAGGGAGTGCTGCACTGTCAGAGGGTCACTACTGAGGGAATGCTGCACTGTCAGAGGGTCAGTACTGAGGAAGTGCTGCACTGTCAGAGGGTCAGTACTGAGGGAGTGCCGCACTGTCAGAGGGTCAGTACTGAGGGAGTGCTGTACTGTCAGAGGGTCAGTACTGAGGGAGTGCTGCACTGTCAGATGGTCAGTACTGAGGGAGTGCTGCACTGTCAGAGGGTCAGTACTGAGGGAGTGCTGCATTTTCAGAGGGTCAGTACTGAGGGAGTGCTGCACTGTCAGAGGGTCAGTACTAAGGGAGTGCTGCACTGTCAGAAGGTAAGTACTGCAGGAGTGCTGCACTATCAGAGGGTCAGTACTGAGGGAGTGCTGCACTGTCAGAGGGTCAGTACTGAGGGAGTGCTGCACTGTCAGAGGGTCAGTACTGAGGGAGTGCTGTACTGTCAGAGGGTCAGTACTGAGGTAGTGCTGCACTGTCAGATGGTCAGTACTGAGGGAGTGCTGCATTGTCAGAGAGTCAGTACTGAGGGAGTGCTGCACTGTCAGAGTGTCAGCACTGAGGGAGTTCAGCACTGTCAGAGATTCAGTACTGAGGGAGTGCTGCACTGTCAGAGGGTCAGTACTGAGGGAGTGCCGGACTGTTTGATGGTCAGTACTGAGGGAGTGCTGCACTGTCAGAGTGTCAGTACTGAGGTAGTGCTGCACTGTCAGAGGGTCAGTACTGAGGGAGTGCTGCAGTGTCAGAGGGTCAGTACTGAGGGAGTGCTGCACTGTCAGACGGTCAGTACTGAGGGAGTGCGGCACTGTCAGAGGGTCAGTACTGAGGGAGTGCTGCACTGTCAGAGGATCAGTACTGAGGGAGTACTGCACTGTCAGACGGTCAGTACTGAGGGAGTGCGGCACTGTCAGAGGGTCAGTACTGAGGGAGTGCTGCACTGTCAGAGAGTCAGTACTGAGGGAGTGCTGCACTGTCAGAGGGTCAGTACTGAGGGAGTGCTGCACTGTCTGAGGGTCAGTACTGAGGGAGTGCTGCACTTTCAGAGAGTCAGTATTGAGGGAGTGCTGCACTGTCAGAGGGTCAGTAATGAGTGAGTGCTGCACTGTCTGAGGGTCAGTACTGAGGGAGTGCTGCACTGTCAGAGGGTCAGTACTGAGGGAGTGCTGCACTGTCAGAGGGTCAATACTGAGGGAGTGCTGCACTGTCAGAGGGTCAGTACTGAGGGAGTGCGGAACTGTCAGATGGTCAGTACTGAGGGAGTGCTGCACTGTCAGAGGGTCAGTACTGAGGGAGTGCGGAACTGTCAGATGGTCACTACTGAGGGAGTGCTGCACTGTCAGAGGGTCAGTACTGAGGGAGTGCTGCACTGTCAGAGGGTCAGTACTGAGGGAGGGCTGCACTGTCAGACGGTCAGTACTGAGGGAGTGCTGCACTGTCAGAGGGTCAGTACTGAGGGAGTGCTGCAATGTCAGAGGGTCAGTACTGAGGGAGGGCTGCACTGTCAGATGGTCAGTACTGAGGGAGTGCTGCACTGTCAGAGGGTCAGTACTGAGGGAGTGCCGCACTGCCAGAGGGTCAGTACTGAGGCAGTGCTGCACTGTCAGCGAGTCAGTACTGCGGGAGTGCTGCACTGTCAGAGGGTCAGTACTGAGGGAGTGCTGCACTCTCAGAGAGTCAGTACTGAGGAAGTGCTGCACTGTCAGATGGTCAGTACTGAGGGAGTGCTGCACTGTCAGAGGGAAAGTACTGAGGGAGTGCCGCACTGCCAGAGGGTCAGTACTGAGGGAGTGCTGCACTGTCAGAGGGTCAGTACTGAGGGAGTGCTGCACTGTCACAGGGTCAGTACTGAGGGAATGCTGCATTTTCAGGGGGTCAGTCCTGAGGGAGTGCTGCACTGTCAGCGAGTCAGTACTGCGGGAGTGCTGCACTGTCAGAGGGTCAGTACTGAGGTAGTGCTGCACTGTCAGAGGGTCAGTACT
Source organism: Prionace glauca (assembly GCA_037974335.1). Classification (NCBI taxonomy): domain Eukaryota; kingdom Metazoa; phylum Chordata; class Chondrichthyes; order Carcharhiniformes; family Carcharhinidae; genus Prionace; species Prionace glauca. Next base: position 8,550,994 of record CM075734.1, read on the forward strand.
GAGGTAGTGCTGCACTGTCAGAGGGTCAGTACTGAGGGAGTGCTGCATTTTCAGAATGTCAGTACTGAGGGAGTGCTGCATTGTCAGAGGGTCAGTACTAAGGGAGAGCTGCACTGTCAAATGGTCAGTACTGAGGGAGTGCTGCACTGTCAGAGGGTCAGTACTGAGAGATTGCTGCACTGTCAGAGGTTCAGTACTGAGAGAGTGCTGCACTGTCAGAGGGTCAGTACTGAGGGAGTGCAGCACTGTCCGAGGGTCAGTACTGAGGGAGTGCTGCACTGTCAGAGGGTCAATACTGAGGGAGCGCTGCACTGTCAGAGGGTCAGTACTGAGGGAGTGCTGCACTGTCAGAGGGTCAGTACTGAGGGAGCGCTGCACTGTCAGAGGGTCAATACTGAGGGAGTGTGGAACTGTCAGAGGGTCAGTACTGAGGGAGTGCCGCACTGCCAGAGGGTCAGTACTGAGGGAGTGCTGCACTGTCAGAGGTCAGTACTGAGGGAGTGCTGCACTGTCAGAAGGTCAGTACTGCAGGAGTGCTGCACTGTCAGAAGGTCAGTACTGAGGGAGTGCTGCAGTGTCAGAGAGTCAGTACTGCGGGAGTGCTGCACTGTCAGAGGGTCAGTACTGAGGGAGTGCTGCACTGTCAGAGAGTCAGTACTGCGGGAGTGCTGCACTGTCAGAGGGTCAGTACTGAGGGAGTGCTGCACTGTCAGAGGGTCAGTACTGAGGGAGTGCTGCACTGTCAGAGAGTCAGTACTGAGGGAGTGCTGCACAGTCAGAGGGTCAGTACTGAGAGAGTGCTGCACTGTCAGAGGGTCAGTACTGAGGGAGTGCTGCACTGTCAGAGAGTCAGTACTGAGGGAGTGCTGCACTGTCAGAGGGTCAGTACTGAGGGAATGCTGCACTGTCAGAGGGTCAGTACTGAGGGAGTCCTGCATTGTCAGAGGGTCAGTACTGAGGGAGTGCTGCACTGTCAGAGGGTCAGTACTGAGGGCGTGCTGCACTGTCAGAGGGTCAGTACTGAGGGATTGCTGCACTGTCAGAGGGTCAGTACTGAGGGAGTGCTGCACTGTCAGAGGGTCAGTACTGAGGGAGTGCTGCACTGTCAGATTGTAAGTACTGAGGGAGTGCTGCACTGTCAGAGGGTCAGTCCTGAGGGAGTGCTGCACTGTCAGAGGGTCAGTACTGAGGGAGTGCTGCACTGTCAGAGGGTCAGTCCTGAGGGAGTGCTGCACTGTCAGAGGGTCAGTACTGAGGGAGTGCGGCACTGTCAGAGGGTCAGTACTGAGGGAGTGCTGCACTGTCAGAGAGTCAGTACTGAGGGAGTGCTGCACTGTCAGAGGGACAGTACTGGGGGAGCGCTGCACTGTCAGAGGGTCAGTTCTGAGGGACTGCTACACTGTCAGAGAGTCAGTACTGAGGGAGTGCCGCACTGTTAGATGGTCAGTACTGAGGGAGTGCTGCACTGTCAGACTGTCAGTACTGAGGGAGTGCTGCACTGTCAGAGGGTCAGCACTGAGGGCGTGCTGCACTGTCAGAGGGTCAGTAATGAGGGAAGGCTGCAGTGTCAGAGGGTCAGTACTGAGGGAGCGCTTCACTGTCAGAGGGTCAGTACTGAGGGAGTGCTGCACTGTCAGAGGGTCAATACTGAGGGAGCGCTGCACTGTCAGAGGGTCAGTACTGAGGGAGCGCTGCACTGTCAGAGGGTCAGCACTGAGGGAGTGCTGCAGTGTCAGAGGGTCAGTACTGAGGGAGCGCTGCACTGTCAGAGGGTCAATACTGAGGGAGCGCTGCACTGTCAGAGGGTCAGTACTGAGGGAGTGCTGCACTGTCAGAGGGTCAGTACTGAGGGAGCGCTGCACTGTCAGAGGGTCAATACTGAGGGAGTGCGGAACTGTCAGAGGGTCAGTACTGAGGGAGTGCCGCACTGCCAGAGGGTCAGTACTGAGGGAGTGCTGCACTGTCAGAGGGTCAGTACTGAGGGAGTGCTGCACTGTCAGAAGGTCAGTACTGCAGGAGTGCTGCACTGTCAGAGGGTCAGTACTGAGGGAGTGCTGCACTGTCAGAGAGACAGTACTGCGGGAGTGCTGCACTGTCAGAGGGTCAGTACTGAGGGAGTGCTGCACTGTCAGAGAGTCAGTACTGAGGGAGTGCTGCACTGTCAGAGAGTCAGTACTGCGGGAGTGCTGCACTGTCAGAGGGTCAGTACTGAGGGAGTGCTGCACTGTCAGAGGGTCAGTACTGAGGGAGTGCTGCACTGTCAGAGAGTCAGTACTGAGGGAGTGCTGCACAGTCAGAGGGTCAGTACTGAGAGAGTGCTGCACTGTCAGAGGGTCAGTACTGAGGGAGTGCTGCACTGTCAGAGAGTCAGTACTGAGGGAGTGCTGCACTGTCAGAGGGTCAGTACTGAGGGAATGCTGCACTGTCAGAGGGTCAGTACTGAGGGAGTCCTGCATTGTCAGAGGGTCAGTACTGAGGGAGTGCTGCACTGTCAGAGGGTCAGTACTGAGGGCGTGCTGCACTGTCAGATGGTCAGTACTGAGGGATTGCTGCACTGTCAGAGGGTCAGTACTGAGGGAGTGCTGCACTGTCAGAGGGTCAGTACTGAGGGAGTGCTGCACTGTCAGATTGTAAGTACTGAGGGAGTGCTGCACTGTCAGAGGTTCAGTCCTGAGGGAGTGCTGCACTGTCAGAGGGTCAGTACTGAGGGAGTGCTGCACTGTCAGAGGGTCAGTCCTGAGGGAGTGCTGCACTGTCAGAGGGTCAGTACTGAGGGAGAGCTGCACTGTGAGGGGGTCAGTACTGAGGGAGTGCTGCACTGTCAGAGTGACAGTACTGGGGGAGCGCTGCACTGTCAGAGGGTCAGTTCTGAGGGAGTGCTGCACTGTCAGAGAGTCAGTACTGAGGGAGTGCCGCACTGTCTGATGGTCAGTACTGAGGGAGTGCTGCACTGTCAGAGAGTCAGTACTGAGGGAGTGCTGCACTGTCAGAGGGTCAGTACTGAGGGAGTGCCGCACTGTTTGATGGTCAGTACTGAGGGAGTGCTGCACTGTCAGAGTGTCAGTACTGAGGTAGTGCTGCACTGTCAGAGGGTCAGTACTGAGGGAGTGCTGCATTGTCAGAGGGTCAGTACTGAGGGAGTGCTGCACTGTCAGACGGTCAGTACTGAGGGAGTGCGGCACTGTCAGAGGGTCAGTACTGAGGGAGTGCTGCACTGTCAGAGGGTCAGTACTGAGGGAGTACTGCACTCTCAGACGGTCAGTACTGAGGGAGTGCGGCACTGTCAGAGGGTCAGTACTGAGGGAGTGCTGCACTGTCAGAGAGTCAGTACTGAGGGAGTGCTGCACTTTCAGAGGGACAGTACTGGGGGAGCGCTGCACTGTCAGAGGGTCAGTTCTGAGGGACTGCTACACTGTCAGAGAGTCAGTACTGAGGGAGTGCCGCACTGTTAGATGGTCAGTACTGAGGGAGTGCTGCACTGTCAGAGGGTCAGCACTGAGGGCGTGCTGCACTGTCAGAGGGTCAGTACTGAGGGAAGGCTGCAGTGTCAGAGGGTCAGTACTGAGGGAGCGCTTCACTGTCAGAGGGTCAGTACTGAGGGAGTGCTGCACTGTCAGAGGGTCAATACTGAGGGAGCGCTGCACTGTCAGAGGGTCAGTACTGAGGGAGCGCTGCACTGTCAGAGGGTCAGCACTGAGGGAGTGCTGCAGTGTCAGAGGGTCAGTACTGAGGGAGCGCTGTACTGTCAGAGGGTCAGTACTGAGGGAGTGCTGCACTGTCAGAGGGTCAGTAGTGAGGGAGCGCTGCACTGTCAGAGGGTCAATACTGAGGGAGCGCTGCACTGTCAGAGGGTCAGTACTGAGGAAGTGCTGCACTGTCAGAGGATCAGTACTGAGGGAGCGCTGCACTGTCAGAGGGTCAGCACTGAGGGAGAGCTGCAGTGTCAGAGGGTCAGTACTGAGGGAGCGCTGCACTGTCAGAGGGTCAGCACTGAGGGAGTGCTGCACTGTCAGAGGGTCAGTACTGCGGGAGTGCTGCATTGTCAGAGGGTCAGTACTGAGGGAGCGCTGCACTGTCAGAGGGTCAGTACTGAGGGAGTGCCGCACTGTCAGAGGTTCAGTGCTGAGGGAGTGCTGCACTGTCAGAGGGTCATTACTGAGGGAGTGCTGCACTGTCAGAGGGTCAGTACTGAGTGAGTGCTGCACTGTCAGAGGGTCAGTACTGAAGGAGTGCTGCACTTTCAGAGGGTCAGTACTGAGGGAGTGCTGCACTTTCAGAGAGTCAGTACTGAAGGTATGCTGCACTGTCAGAGGGTCAGTACTGAGGCAGTGCTGCACTGTCAGAGGGTCCGTACTGAGGGAGTGCTGCACTGTCAGTGAGTCAGTACTGAGGGAGTGCTGCACTGTCAGAGAGTCAGTACTGAGGGAGTGCTGCACTGTCAGTGGGTCAGTACTGAGGGAGCGCTGCACTGTCAGAGAGTCAGTACTGACGGAGTGCTGCACTGTCAGAGGGTAAGTACTGTGGGAGGGCTGCACTGTCAGAGGGTCAGTACTGAGGGAGTGCTGCACTGTCAGAGGGTCAGTACTGAGGGAGTGCTGCATTGTCAGAGGCTCAGGACTGAGGGAGTGCTGCACTGTCAGAGGGTCAGTATTGAGGGAGTGCTGCACTGTCAGAGGGTCAGTACTGAGGGAGTGCTGCATTGTCAGAGGCTCAGGACTGAGGGAGTGCTGCACTGTCAGAGGGTCAGTATTGAGGGAGTGCTGCACTGTCAGAGGGTCAGTACTGAGGGAGTGCTGCACTGTCAGAGGATCAGGGCTGAGGGAGGGCTGCACTGTCAGAGGGTCAGTACTGAGGGAGTGCTGCACTGTCAGAGGGTCAGGACTGAGGGAGTGCTGCACTGTCAGAGGGTCAGTACTGAGGGAGTGCTGCACTGTCAGAGGGTCAGGACTGAGGGAGTACTGCACTGTCAGAGGGTCAGTATTGAGGGAGTGCTGCACTGTGAGAGGGTCAGTACAGAGGGAGTGCTGCACTGTCAGTGGGTCTGTACTGAGGCAGTGCTGCACTGTCAGAGGGTCAGAACTGAGGGAGTGCTGCACTGTCACAGGGTCAGTACTGAGGGAGTGCTGCACTGTCAGAGGGTCAGTACTGAGGGAGTGCTGCACTGTCAGAGGTCTGTATTGAGGGACTGCTGCACTGTCAGAGGGTCAGTACTGAGGGAGTGCTGCACTGTCAGACGGTGAGTACTGAGGGAGTGCTGCACTGTCAGAGGGTCAGGACTGAGGGAGGGATGCACTGTCAGAGTGTCATTACTGAGGGAGTGCTGCACTGTCAGAGGTTCAGTACTGAGGGAGTGCTGCACTGTCAGAGGGTGAATACTGAGGGAGGGCTGCACTGTCAGAGGGTCAGTACTGAGGGAGTGCTGCACTGTCAGAGGGTCAGTACTGAGGGAGTGCTGCACTGTCAGAGGGTCAGTACTGAAGGAGTGCTGCACTTTCAGAGGGTCAGTACTGAGGGAGTGCTGCACTTTCAGAGAGTCAGTACTGAAGGTATGCTGCACTGTCAGAGGGTCAGTACTGAGGCAGTGCTGCACTGTCAGAGGGTCCGTACTGAGGGAGTGCTGCACTGTCAGTGAGTCAGTACTGAGGGAGTGCTGCACTGTCAGAGAGTCAGTACTGAGGGAGTGCTGCACTGTCAGTGGGTCAGTACTGAGGGAGCGCTGCACTGTCAGAGAGTCAGTACTGACGGAGTGCTGCACTGTCAGAGGGTAAGTACTGTGGGAGGGCTGCACTGTCAGAGGGTCAGTACTGAGGGAGTGCTGCACTGTCAGAGGGTCAGTACTGAGGGAGTGCTGCATTGTCAGAGGCTCAGGACTGAGGGAGTGCTGCACTGTCAGAGGGTCAGTATTGAGGGAGTGCTGCACTGTCAGAGGGTCAGTACTGAGGGAGTGCTGCATTGTCAGAGGCTCAGGACTGAGGGAGTGCTGCACTGTCAGAGGGTCAGTATTGAGGGAGTGCTGCACTGTCAGAGGGTCAGTACTGAGGGAGTGCTGCACTGTCAGAGGATCAGGGCTGAGGGAGGGCTGCACTGTCAGAGGGTCAGTACTGAGGGAGTGCTGCACTGTCAGAGGGTCAGGACTGAGGGAGTGCTGCACTGTCAGAGGGTCAGTACTGAGGGAGTGCTGCACTGTCAGAGGGTCAGGACTGAGGGAGTACTGCACTGTCAGAGGGTCAGTATTGAGGGAGTGCTGCACTGTGAGAGGGTCAGTACAGAGGGAGTGCTGCACTGTCAGTGGGTCTGTACTGAGGCAGTGCTGCACTGTCAGAGGGTCAGAACTGAGGGAGTGCTGCACTGTCACAGGGTCAGTACTGAGGGAGTGCTGCACTGTCAGAGGGTCAGTACTGAGGGAGTGCTGCACTGTCAGAGGTCTGTATTGAGGGACTGCTGCACTGTCAGAGGGTCAGTACTGAGGGAGTGCTGCACTGTCAGACGGTGAGTACTGAGGGAGTGGTGCACTGTCAGAGGGTCAGGACTGAGGGAGTGATGCACTGTCAGAGTGTCATTACTGAGGGAGTGCTGCACTGTCAGAGGTTCAGTACTGAGGGAGTGCTGCACTGTCAGAGGGTGAATACTGAGGGAGGGCTGCACTGTCAGAGGGTCAGTACTGAGGGAGTGCTGCACTGTCAGAGGGTCAGTACTGAGGGAGTGCTGCACTGTCAGAGGGTCAGTACTGAGGGAATGCCTCACTGTCAGAGGGTCAGTACTGTGGGAGTGCTGCACTGTCAGAGGGTCAGTACTGAGGGAGTGCTGCACTGTCAGAGGGTCCGTACTGAGGGAGTGCTGCACTGTCAGAGGGTCAGTACTGAGGGAGTGCTGCACTGTCAGAGGGACAGTACTGAGGGAGTGCTGCACTGTCAGTGGGTCAGTACTGAGGGAGCGCTGCACTGTCAGAGAGTCAGTACTGAGGGAGTGCTGCACTGTCAGAGGGACAGTACTGAGGGAGTGCTGCACTGTCAGTGAGTCAGTACTGAGGGAGTGCTGCACTGTCAGTGGGTCAGTACTGAGGGAGCGCTGCACTGTCAGAGAGTCAGTACTGAGGGAGTGCTGCACTGTCAGAGGGTCAGTACTGAGGGAGTGCTGGACTGTTGGAGGGTCAGTACTGAGGGAGTGCTGCACTGTCAGATGGTCAGTACTGAGGGAGTGCTGCATTGTGAGAGGGTCAGTACTGAGGGAGTGCTGCACTGTCAGAGGGTCAGTACTGAGGGAGTGCTGCACTGTCAGAGGGTCAGTAGTGAGGGAGTGCTGCACTGTCAGAGGGTCCGTATTGAGGGATTGCTGCACTGTCCGTGAGTCAGTACTGAGGGAGTGCCGCACTGTCAGAGCTTCAGTGCTGAGGGATTGCTGCACTGTCAGAGGGTCAGTACTGAGGGAGTGCTGCACTGTCAGAGGGTCAGTACTGAGGGAGTACTGCACTGTCAGACGGTCAGTACTGAGGGAGTGCGGCACTGTCAGAGGGTCAGTACTGAGGGAGTGCTGCACTGTCAGAGAGTCAGTACTGAGGGAGTGCTGCACTGTCAGACTGTCAGTACTGAGGGAGAGCTACACTGTGAGAGGGTCAGTACTGAGGGAGTGCTGCAGTGTCAGAGGGTCAGTACTGAGGGAGCGCTGCACTGTCAGAGGGTCAATACTGAGGGAGCGCTGCACTGTCAGAGGGTCAGTACTGAGGGAGTGTGGCACTGTCAGAGGGTCAGTACTGAAGGTGTGCTGCACTGTCAGAGGATCAGTACTGAGGGAGTGCTGCACTGTCAGAGGTTCAGTGCTGAGGGAGTGCTGCACTGTCAGAGGGTCAGTACTGAGGGAGAGCTGCACTGTCAGAGGGTCAGTACTGAGGGAGTGCTGCACTGTCAGAGGGTCAGTACTGAGGGAGTGCTACACTGTCAGAGGGTCAGTACTGAGGGAGTGCTGCACTGTCAGAGGGTCAGCACTGAGGGAGTGCTGCACTGTCAGTGGGTCAGTACTGAGGGAGTGCTGCAGTGTCAGAGGGTCAGTACTGAGGGATTGCTGCACTGTCAGAGGGTCAGTACTGAGGGAGTGCTGCACTGTCAGAGGGTCAGTACTTGAGGGAGTGCTGCACTATCAGAGGGTCAGTCCTGAGGGAGTGCTGCACTGTCAGAGGGTCAGTACTGAGGGAGTGCTGCACTGTCAGAGGGTCAGTCCTGAGGGAGTGCTGCACTGTCAGAGGGTCAGTACTGAGGGAGTGCTGCACTGTGAGAGGGTCAGTCCTGAGGGAGTGCGGCACTGTCAGAGTGACAGTACTGGGGGAGCGCTGCACTGTCAGAGGGTCAGTTCTGAGGGAGTGCTGCACTGTCAGAGAGTCAGTACTGAGGGAGTGCCGCACTGTTTGATGGTCAGTACTGAGGGAGTGCTGCACTGTCAGAGAGTCAGTACTGAGGGAGTGCTGCACTGTCAGAGGGTCAGTACTGAGGGAGTGCGGCACTGTTTGATGGTCAGTACTGAGGGAGTGCTGCACTGTCAGAGTGTCAGTACTGAGGTAGTGCTGCACTGTCAGAGGGTCAGTACTGAGGGAGTGCTGCATTGTCAGAGGGTCAGTACTGAGGGAGTGCTGCACTGTCAGACGGTCAGTACTGAGGGAGTGCGGCACTGTCAGAGGGTCAGTACTGAGGGAGTGCTGCACTGTCAGAGGGTCAGTACTGAGGGAGTACTGCACTCTCAGACGGTCAGTACTGAGGGAGTGCGGCACTGTCAGAGGGTCAGTACTGAGGGAGTGCTGCACTGTCAGAGAGTCAGTACTGAGGGAGTGCTGCACAGTCAGAGGGACAGTACTGGGGGAGCGCTGCACTGTCAGAGGGTCAGTTCTGAGGGACTGCTACACGGTCAGAGAGTCAGTACTGAGGGAGTGCCGCACTGTGAGATGGTCAGTACTGAGGGAGTGCTGCACTGTCAGACTGTCAGTACTGAGGGAGTGCTGCACTGTCAGAGGGTCAGCACTGAGGGCGTGCTGCACTGTCAGAGGGTCAGTACTGAGGGAAGGCTGCAGTGTCAGAGGGTCAGTACTGAGGGAGCGCTTCACTGTCAGAGGGTCAGTACTGAGGGAGTGCTGCACTGTCAGAGGGTCAATACTGAGTGAGCGCTGCACTGTCAGAGGGTCAGTACTGAGGGAGCGCTGCACTGTCAGAGGGTCAGCACTGAGGGAGTGCTGCAGTGTCAGAGGGTCAGTACTGAGGGAGCGCTGCACTGTCAGAGGGTCAATACTGAGGGAGCGCTGCACTGTCAGAGGGTCAGTACTGAGGGAGTGCTGCACTGTCAGAGGGTCAGTACTGAGGGAGCGCTGCACTGTCAGAGGGTCAATACTGAGGGAGCGCTGCACTGTCATAGGGTCAGTACTGAGGGAGTGCTGCACTGTCATAGGGTCAGCACTGAGGGAGAGCTGCAGTGTCAGAGGGTCAGTACTGAGGGATCGCTGCACTGTCAGAGGGTCAGCACTGAGGGAGTGCTGCACTGTCAGAGGGTCAGTACTGCGGGAGTGCTGCATTGTCAGAGGGTCAGTACTGAGGGAGCGCTGCACTGTCAGAGGGTCAGTACTGAGGGAGTGCCGCACTGTCAGAGGTTCAGTGCTGAGGGAGTGCTGCACTGTCAGAGGGTCAGTACTGAGGGAGTGCTGCACTGTCAGAGGGTCAGTACTGATGAGTGCTGCACTGTCAGAGGGTCAGTACTGAAGGAGTGCTGCACTTTCAGAGGGTCAGTACTGAGGGAGTGCTGCACTTTCAGAGAGTCAGTACTGAAGGTATGCTGCACTGTCAGAGGGTCAGTACTGAGGCAGTGCTGCACTGTCAGTGAGTCAGTACTGAGGGAGTGCTGCACTGTCAGAGAGTCAGTACCGAGGGAGTGCTGCACTGTCAGTGGGTCAGTACTGAGGGAGCGCTGCACTGTCAGAGAGTCAGTACTGAGGGAGTGCTGCACTGTCAGAGGGTAAGTACTGTGGGAGGGCTGCACTGTCAGAGGGTCACTACTGAGGGAGTGCTGCATTGTCAGAGGCTCAGGACTGAGGGAGTGCTGCACTGTCAGAGGGTCAGTATTGAGGGAGTGCTGCACTGTCAGAGGGTCAGTACTGAGGGAGTGCTGCACTGTCAGAGGATCAGGGCTGAGGGAGGGCTGCACTGTCAGAGGGTCAGTACTGAGGGAGTGCTGCACTGTCAGAGGGTCAGGACTGAGGGAGTGCTGCACTGTCAGAGGGTCAGTACTGAGGGAGTGCTGCACTGTCAGAGGGTCAGGACTGAGGGAGTACTGCACTGTCAGAGGGTCAGTATTGAGGGAGTGCTGCACTGTGAGAGGGTCAGTACAGAGGGAGTGCTGCACTGTCAGTGGGTCTGTACTGAGGCAGTGCTGCACTGTCAGAGGGTCAGAACTGAGGGAGTGCTGCACTGTCACAGGGTCAGTACTGAGGGAGTGCTGCACTGTCAGAGGGTCAGTACTGAGGGAGTGCTGCACTGTCAGAGGTCTGTACTGAGGGACTGCTGCACTGTCAGAGGGTCAGTACTGAGGGAGTGCAGCACTGTCAGACGGTGAGTACTGATGGAGTGCTGCACTGTCAGAGGGTCAGGACTGAGGGAGTGATGCACTGTCAGAGTGTCATTACTGAGGGCGTGCTGCACTGTCAGAGGTTCAGTACTGAGGGAGTGCTGCACTGTCAGAGGGTGAATACTGAGGGAGGGCTGCACTGTCAGAGGGTCAGTACTGAGGGAGTGCTGCACTGTCAGAGGGTCAGTACTGAGGGAGTGCTGCACTGTCAGAGGGTCAGTACTGAGGGAATGCCTCACTGTCAGAGGGTCAGTACTGTGGGAGTGCTGCACTGTCAGAGGGTCAGTACTGAGGGAGTGCTGCACTGTCAGAGGGTCCGTACTGAGGGAGTGCTGCAGTGTCAGTGAGTCAGTACTGATGGAGTGCTGCACTGTCAGTGGGTCAGTACTGAGGGAGCGCTGCACTGTCAGAGAGTCAGTACTGAGGGAGTGCTGCACTGTCAGAGGGTCAGTACTGAGGGAGTGCTGGACTGTTGGAGGGTCAGTACTGAGGGAGTGCTGCACTGTCAGATGGTCAGTACTGAGGGAGTGCTGCATTGTGAGAGGGTCAGTACTGAGGGAGTGCTGCACTGTCAGAGGGTCAGTACTGAGGGAGTGCTGCACTGTCAGAGGGTCAGTAGTGAGGGAGTGCTGCACTGTCAGAGGGTCCGTATTGAGGGATTGCTGCACTGTCCGTGAGTCAGTACTGAGGGTGTGCCGCACTGTCAGAGCTTCAGTGCTGAGGGATTGCTGCACTGTCAGAGGGTCAGTACTGAGGGAGTGCTGCACTGTCAGAGGTTCAGTACTGAGGGAGTACTGCACTGTCAGAGGGTCAGTACTGAGGGAGTACTGCACTGTCAGACGGTCAGTACTGAGGGAGTGCGGCACTGTCAGAGGGTCAGTACTGAGGGAGTGCTGCACTGTCAGAGAGTCAGTACTGAGGGAGTGCTGCACTGTCAGACTGTCAGTACTGAGGGAGAGCTACGCTGTGAGAGGGTCAGTACTGAGGGAGTGCTGCACTGTCAGAGGGTCAGCACTGAGGGAGTGCTGCACTGGCAGTGGGTCAGTACTGAGGGAGTGCTGCACTGTCAGAGGGTCAGTACTGAAGGTGTGCTGCACTGTCAGAGGTTCAGTACTGAGGGAGTGCTGCACTGTCAGAGGTTCAGTGCTGAGGGAGTGCTGCACTGTCAGAGGGTCAGTACTGAGGGAGAGCTGCACTGTCAGAGGGTCAGTACTGAGGGAGTGCTGCACTGTCAGAGGGTCAGTACTGAGGGAGTGCTACACTGTCAGAGGGTCAGCACTGAGGGAGTGCTGCACTGTCAGAGGGTCAGTACTGAGGGAGTGCTGCAGTGTCAGAGGGTCAGTACTGAGGGAGTGCTACACTGTCAGAGGGTCAGCACTTAGGGAGTGCTGCACTGTCAGAGGGTCATTACTGAGGGAGTGCTGCAGTGTCAGAGGGTCAGTACTGAGGGAGCGCTGCACTGTCAGAGGGTCAATACTGAGGGAGCGCTGCACTGTCAGAGGGTCAGTACTGAGGGAGTGCTGCACTGTCAGAGGGTCAATACTGAGGGAGCGCTGCACTGTCAGAGGTTCAGTACTGAGGGAGCGCTGCACTGTCAGAGGGTCAGCACTGAGGGAGTGCTGCAGTGTCAGAGGGTCAGTACTGAGGGAGCGCTGCACTGTCAGATGGTCAATACTGAGGGAGCGCTGCACTGTCAGAGGGTCAGTACTGAGGGAGTGCTGCACTGTCAGAGGGTCAGTACTGAGGGAGCGCTGCACTGTCAGAGGGTCAATACTGAGGGAGCGCTGCACTGTCAGAGGGTCAGTACTGAGGGAGTGCTGCACTGTCAGAGGGTCAGTACTGAGGGAGCGGTGCACCTTCAGAGGGTCAGCACTGAGGGAGTGCTGCAGTGTCAGAGGGTCAGTACTGAGGGAGCGCTGCACTGTCAGAGGGTCAGCAATGAGGGAGTGCTGCACTGTCAGAGGGTCAGTACTGAGGGAGTGCTGCATTGTCAGAGGGTCAGTACTGAGGGAGCGCTTCACTGTCAGAGGGTCAGTACTGAGGGAGTGCCGCAATGTCAGAGGTTCAGTGCTGAGGGAGTGCTGCACTGTCAGAGGGTCAGTACTGAAGGTGTGCTGCACTGACAGAGGGTCAGTACTGAAGGAGTGCTGCACTGTCAGAGGGTCAGTCCTGAGGGAGTGCTGCACTGTCAGAGGGTCAGTAGTGAGGGAGTGCTGCACTGTCAGAGGGTCAGTCCTGAGGGAGTGCTGCACTGTCAGAGGGTCAGTACTGAGGGAGTGCTGCACTGTGAGAGGGTCAGTACTGAGGGAGTGCTGCACTGTCAGAGTGACAGTACTGGGGGAGCGCTGCGCTGTCAGAGGGTCAGTTCTGAGGGAGTGCTGCACTGTCAGAGAGTCAGTACTGAGGGAGTGCCGCACTGTTTGATGGTCAGTACTGAGGGAGTGCTGCACTGTCAGAGAGTCAGTACTGAGGGAGTGCTGCACTGTCAGAGGGTCAGTACTGAGGGAGTGCCGCACTGTTTGATGGTCAGTACTGAGGGAGTGCTGCACTGTCAGAGTGTCAGTACTGAGGTAGTGCTGCACTGTCAGAGGGTCAGTACTGAGGGAGTGCTGCATTGTCAGAGGGTCAGTACTGAGGGAGTGCTGCACTGTCAGACGGTCAGTACTGAGGGAGTGCGGCACTGTCAGAGGGTCAGTACTGAGGGAGTGCTGCACTGTCAGAGGGTAAGTACTGAGGGAGTACTGCACTCTCAGACGGTCAGTACTGAGGGAGTGCGGCACTGTCAGAGGGTCAGTACTGAGGGAGTGCTGCACTGTCAGAGGGTCAGTACTGAGGGAGTACTGCACTCTCAGACGGTCAGTACTGAGGGAGTGCGGCACTGTCAGAGGGTCAGTACTGAGGGAGTTCTGCACTGTCAGAGGGTCCGGACTGAGGGAGTGCTGCACTGTCAGAGGGTCAGTACTGAGGGAGTGCTGCACTGTCAGAGGGTCAGGACTGAGGGAGTACTGCACTGTCAGAGGGTCAGTATTGAGGGAGTGCTGCACTGTGAGAGGGTCAGTACAGAGGGAGTGCTGCACTGTCAGTGGGTCTGTACTGAGGCAGTGCTGCACTGTCAGAGGGTCAGAACTGAGGGAGTGCTGCACTGTCACAGGGTCAGTACTGAGGGAGTGCTGCACTGTCAGAGGGTCAGTACTGAGGGAGTGCTGCACTGTCAGAGGTCTGTACTGAGGGACTGCTGCACTGTCAGAGGGTCAGTACTGAGGGAGTGCAGCACTGTCAGACGGTGAGTACTGATGGAGTGCTGCACTGTCAGAGGGTCAGGACTGAGGGAGTGATGCACTGTCAGAGTGTCATTACTGAGGGAGTGCTGCACTGTCAGAGGTTCAGTACTGAGGGAGTGCTGCACTGTCAGAGGGTGAATACTGAGGGAGGGCTGCACTGTCAGAGGGTCAGTACTGAGGGAGTGCTGCACTGTCAGAGGGTCATTACTGAGGGAGTGCTGCACTGTCAGAGGTTCAGTACTGAGGGAGTGCTGCACTGTCAGAGGGTGAATACTGAGGGAGGGCTGCACTGTCAGAGGGTCAGTACTGAGGGAGTGCTGCACTGTCAGAGGGTCCGGACTGAGGGAGTGCTGCACTGTCAGAGGGTCAGTACTGAGGGAGTGCTGCACTGTCAGAGGGTCAGGACTGAGGGAGTACTGCACTGTCAGAGGGTCAGTATTGAGGGAGTGCTGCACTGTGAGAGGGTCAGTACAGAGGGAGTGCTGCACTGTCAGTGGGTCTGTACTGAGGCAGTGCTGCACTGTCAGAGGGTCAGAACTGAGGGAGTGCTGCACTGTCACAGGGTCAGTACTGAGGGAGTGCTGCACTGTCAGAGGGTCAGTACTGAGGGAGTGCTGCACTGTCAGAGGTCTGTACTGAGGGACTGCTGCACTGTCAGAGGGTCAGTACTGAGGGAGTGCAGCACTGTCAGACGGTGAGTACTGATGGAGTGCTGCACTGTCAGAGGGTCAGGACTGAGGGAGTGATGCACTGTCAGAGTGTCATTACTGAGGGAGTGCTGCACTGTCAGAGGTTCAGTACTGAGGGAGTGCTGCACTGTCAGAGGGTGAATACTGAGGGAGGGCTGCACTGTCAGAGGGTCAGTACTGAGGGAGTGCTGCACTGTCAGAGGGTCAGTACTGAGGGAATGCCTCACTGTCAGAGGGTCAGTACTGTGGGAGTGCTGCACTGTCAGAGGGTCAGTACTGAGGGAGTGCTGCACTGTCAGAGGGTCCGTACTGAGGGAGTGCTGCAGTGTCAGTGAGTCAGTACTGATGGAGTGCTGCACTGTCAGTGGGTCAGTACTGAGGGAGCGCTGCACTGTCAGAGAGTCAGTACTGAGGGAGTGCTGCACTGTCAGAGGGTCAGTACTGAGGGAGTGCTGGACTGTTGGAGGGTCAGTACTGAGGGAGTGCTGCACTGTCAGAGGGTCAGTACTGAGGGAGTGCTGCATTGTGAGAGGGTCAGTACTGAGGGAGTGCTGCACTGTCAGAGGGTCAGTACTGAGGGAGTGCTGCACTGTCAGAGGGTCAGTAGTGAGGGAGTGCTGCACTGTCAGAGGGTCCGTATTGAGGGATTGCTGCACTGTCCGTGAGTCAGTACTGAGGGAGTGCCGCACTGTCAGAGCTTCAGTGCTGAGGGATTGCTGCACTGTCAGAGGGTCAGTACTGAGGGAGTGCTGCACTGTCAGAGGGTCAGTACTGAGGGAGTACTGCACTGTCAGAGGGTCAGTACTGAGGGAGTACTGCACTGTCAGACGGTCAGTACTGAGGGAGTGCGGCACTGTCAGAGGGTCAGTACTGAGGGAGTGCTGCACTGTCAGAGAGTCAGTACTGAGGGAGTGCTGCACTGTCAGACTGTCAGTACTGAGGGAGAGCTACACTGTGAGAGGGTCAGTACTGAGGGAGCGCTGCACTGTCAGAGGGTCAGCAATGAGGGAGTGCTGCACTGTCAGAGGGTCAGTACTGAGGGAATGCCTCACTGTCAGAGGGTCAGTACTGTGGGAGTGCTGCACTGTCAGGGGGTCAGTACTGAGGGAGTGCTGCACTGTCAGAGGGTCCGTACTGAGGGAGTGCTGCAGTGTCAGTGAGTCAGTACTGATGGAGTGCTGCACTGTCAGTGGGTCAGTACTGAGGGAGCGCTGCACTGTCAGAGAGTCAGTACTGAGGGAGTGCTGCACTGTCAGAGGGTCAGTACTGAGGGAGTGCTGGACTGTTGGAGGGTCAGTACTGAGGGAGTGCTGCACTGTCAGAGGGTCAGTACTGAGGGAGTGCTGCATTGTGAGAGGGTCAGTACTGAGGGAGTGCTGCACTGTCAGAGGGTCAGTACTGAGGGAGTGCTGCACTGTCAGAGGGTCAGTAGTGAGGGAGTGCTGCACTGTCAGAGGGTCCGTATTGAGGGATTGCTGCACTGTCCGTGAGTCAGTACTGAGGGAGTGCCGCACTGTCAGAGCTTCAGTGCTGAGGGATTGCTGCACTGTCAGAGGGTCAGTACTGAGGGAGTGCTGCACTGTCAGAGGGTCAGTACTGAGGGAGTACTGCACTGTCAGAGGGTCAGTACTGAGGGAGTACTGCACTGTCAGACGGTCAGTACTGAGGGAGTGCGGCACTGTCAGAGGGTCAGTACTGAGGGAGTGCTGCACTGTCAGAGAGTCAGTACTGAGGGAGTGCTGCACTGTCAGACTGTCAGTACTGAGGGAGAGCTACACTGTGAGAGGGTCAGTACTGAGGGAGCGCTGCACTGTCAGAGGGTCAGCAATGAGGGAGTGCTGCACTGTCAGAGGGTCAGTACTGAGGGAGTGCTGCATTGTCAGAGGGTCAGTACTGAGGGAGCGCTTCACTGTCAGAGGGTAAGTACTGAGGGAGTGCCGCAATGTCAGAGGTTCAGTGCTGAGGGAGTGCTGCACTGTCAGAGGGTCAGTACTGAAGGTGTGCTGCACTGACAGAGGGTCAGTACTGAAGGAGTGCTGCACTGTCAGAGGGTCAGTCCTGAGGGAGTGCTGCACTGTCAGAGGGTCAGTAGTGAGGGAGTGCTGCACTGTCAGAGGGTCAGTCCTGAGGGAGTGCTGCACTGTCAGAGGGTCAGTACTGAGGGAGTGCTGCACTGTGAGAGGGTCAGTACTGAGGGAGTGCTGCACTGTCAGAGTGACAGTACTGGGGGAGCGCTGCGCTGTCAGAGGGTCAGTTCTGAGGGAGTGCTGCACTGTCAGAGAGTCAGTACTGAGGGAGTGCCGCACTGTTTGATGGTCAGTACTGAGGGAGTGCTGCACTGTCAGAGAGTCAGTACTGAGGGAGTGCTGCACTGTCAGAGGGTCAGTACTGAGGGAGTGCCGCACTGTTTGATGGTCAGTACTGAGGGAGTGCTGCACTGTCAGAGTGTCAGTACTGAGGTAGTGCTGCACTGTCAGAGGGTCAGTACTGAGGGAGTGCTGCATTGTCAGAGGGTCAGTACTGAGGGAGTGCTGCACTGTCAGACGGTCAGTACTGAGGGAGTGCGGCACTGTCAGAGGGTCAGTACTGAGGGAGTGCTGCACTGTCAGAGGGTCAGTACTGAGGGAGTACTGCACTCTCAGACGGTCAGTACTGAGGGAGTGCGGCACTGTCAGAGGGTCAGTACTGAGGGAGTGCTGCACTGTCAGAGGGTCAGTACTGAGGGAGTACTGCACTCTCAGACGGTCAGTACTGAGGGAGTGCGGCACTGTCAGAGGGTCAGGACTGAGGGAGTGATGCACTGTCAGAGTGTCATTACTGAGGGAGTGCTGCACTGTCAGAGGGTCAGTACTGAGGGAGTGCTGCACTGTCAGAGGGTGAATACTGAGGGAGGGCTGCACTGTCAGAGGGTCAGTACTGAGGGAGTGCTGCACTGTCAGAGGGTCATTACTGAGGGAGTGCTGCACTGTCAGAGGTTCAGTACTGAGGGAGTGCTGCACTGTCAGAGGGTGAATACTGAGGGAGGGCTGCACTGTCAGAGGGTCAGTACTGAGGGAGTGCTGCACTGTCAGAGGGTCCGGACTGAGGGAGTGCTGCACTGTCAGAGGGTCAGTACTGAGGGAGTGCTGCACTGTCAGAGGGTCAGGACTGAGGGAGTACTGCACTGTCAGAGGGTCAGTATTGAGGGAGTGCTGCACTGTGAGAGGGTCAGTACAGAGGGAGTGCTGCACTGTCAGTGGGTCTGTACTGAGGCAGTGCTGCACTGTCAGAGGGTCAGAACTGAGGGAGTGCTGCACTGTCACAGGGTCAGTACTGAGGGAGTGCTGCACTGTCAGAGGGTCAGTACTGAGGGAGTGCTGCACTGTCAGAGGTCTGTACTGAGGGACTGCTGCACTGTCAGAGGGTCAGTACTGAGGGAGTGCAGCACTGTCAGACGGTGAGTACTGATGGAGTGCTGCACTGTCAGAGGGTCAGGACTGAGGGAGTGATGCACTGTCAGAGTGTCATTACTGAGGGAGTGCTGCACTGTCAGAGGTTCAGTACTGAGGGAGTGCTGCACTGTCAGAGGGTGAATA
Source organism: Prionace glauca (assembly GCA_037974335.1). NCBI lineage: Eukaryota > Metazoa > Chordata > Chondrichthyes > Carcharhiniformes > Carcharhinidae > Prionace > Prionace glauca. The sequence goes on from CM075734.1 coordinate 8,569,135, forward strand.
CTGAGGGAGGGCTGCACTGTCAGAGGGTCAGTACTGAGGGAGTGCTGCACTGTCAGAGGGTCAGTACTGAGGGAATGCCTCACTGTCAGAGGGTCAGTACTGTGGGAGTGCTGCACTGTCAGAGGGTCAGTACTGAGGGAGTGCTGCACTGTCAGAGGGTCCGTACTGAGGGAGTGCTGCAGTGTCAGTGAGTCAGTACTGATGGAGTGCTGCACTGTCAGTGGGTCAGTACTGAGGGAGCGCTGCACTGTCAGAGAGTCAGTACTGAGGGAGTGCTGCACTGTCAGAGGGTCAGTACTGAGGGAGTGCTGGACTGTTGGAGGGTCAGTACTGAGGGAGTGCTGCACTGTCAGAGGGTCAGTACTGAGGGAGTGCTGCATTGTGAGAGGGTCAGTACTGAGGGAGTGCTGCACTGTCAGAGGGTCAGTACTGAGGGAGTGCTGCACTGTCAGAGGGTCAGTAGTGAGGGAGTGCTGCACTGTCAGAAGGTCCGTATTGAGGGATTGCTGCACTGTCCGTGAGTCAGTACTGAGGGAGTGCCGCACTGTCAGAGCTTCAGTGCTGAGGGATTGCTGCACTGTCAGAGGGTCAGTACTGAGGGAGTGCTGCACTGTCAGAGGGTCAGTACTGAGGGAGTACTGCACTGTCAGAGGGTCAGTACTGAGGGAGTACTGCACTGTCAGACGGTCAGTACTGAGGGAGTGCGGCACTGTCAGAGGGTCAGTACTGAGGGAGTGCTGCACTGTCAGAGAGTCAGTACTGAGGGAGTGCTGCACTGTCAGACTGTCAGTACTGAGGGAGAGCTACACTGTGAGAGGGTCAGTACTGAGGGAGCGCTGCACTGTCAGAGGGTCAGCAATGAGGGAGTGCTGCACTGTCAGAGGGTCAGTACTGAGGGAATGCCTCACTGTCAGAGGGTCAGTACTGTGGGAGTGCTGCACTGTCAGAGGGTCAGTACTGAGGGAGTGCTGCACTGTCAGAGGGTCCGTACTGAGGGAGTGCTGCAGTGTCTGTGAGTCAGTACTGATGGAGTGCTGCACTGTCAGTGGGTCAGTACTGAGGGAGCGCTGCACTGTCAGAGAGTCAGTACTGAGGGAGTGCTGCACTGTCAGAGGGTCAGTACTGAGGGAGTGCTGGACTGTTGGAGGGTCAGTACTGAGGGAGTGCTGCACTGTCAGAGGGTCAGTACTGAGGGAGTGCTGCATTGTGAGAGGGTCAGTACTGAGGGAGTGCTGCACTGTCAGAGGGTCAGTACTGAGGGAGTGCTGCACTGTCAGAGGGTCAGTAGTGAGGGAGTGCTGCACTGTCAGAGGGTCCGTATTGAGGGATTGCTGCACTGTCCGTGAGTCAGTACTGAGGGAGTGCCGCACTGTCAGAGCTTCAGTGCTGAGGGATTGCTGCTCTGTCAGAGGGTCAGTACTGAGGGAGTGCTGCACTGTCAGAGGGTCAGTACTGAGGGAGTACTGCACTGTCAGAGGGTCAGTACTGAGGGAGTACTGCACTGTCAGACGGTCAGTACTGAGGGAGTGCGGCACTGTCAGAGGGTCAGTACTGAGGGAGTGCTGCACTGTCAGAGAGTCAGTACTGAGGGAGTGCTGCACTGTCAGACTGTCAGTACTGAGGGAGAGCTACACTGTGAGAGGGTCAGTACTGAGGGAGCGCTGCACTGTCAGAGGGTCAGCAATGAGGGAGTGCTGCACTGTCAGAGGGACAGTACTGAGGGAGTGCTGCATTGTCAGAGGGTCAGTACTGAGGGAGCGCTTCACTGTCAGAGGGTCAGTACTGAGGGAGTGCCGCAATGTCAGAGGTTCAGTGCTGAGGGAGTGCTGCACTGTCAGAGGGTCAGTACTGAAGGTGTGCTGCACTGACAGAGGGTCAGTACTGAAGGAGTGCTGCACTGTCAGAGGGTCAGTCCTGAGGGAGTGCTGCACTGTCAGAGGGTCAGTAGTGAGGGAGTGCTGCACTGTCAGAGGGTCAGTCCTGAGGGAGTGCTGCACTGTCAGAGGGTCAGTACTGAGGGAGTGCTGCACTGTGAGAGGGTCAGTACTGAGGGAGTGCTGCACTGTCAGAGTGACAGTACTGGGGGAGCGCTGCGCTGTCAGAGGGTCAGTTCTGAGGGAGTGCTGCACTGTCAGAGAGTCAGTACTGAGGGAGTGCCGCACTGTTTGATGGTCAGTACTGAGGGAGTGCTGCACTGTCAGAGAGTCAGTACTGAGGGAGTGCTGCACTGTCAGAGGGTCAGTACTGAGGGAGTGCCGCACTGTTTGATGGTCAGTACTGAGGGAGTGCTGCACTGTCAGAGTGTCAGTACTGAGGTAGTGCTGCACTGTCAGAGGGTCAGTACTGAGGGAGTGCTGCATTGTCAGAGGGTCAGTACTGAGGGAGTGCTGCACTGTCAGACGGTCAGTACTGTGGGAGTGCGGCACTGTCAGAGGGTCAGTACTGAGGGAGTGCTGCACTGTCAGAGGGTCAGTACTGAGGGAGTACTGCACTCTCAGACGGTCAGTACTGAGGGAGTGCGGCACTGTCAGAGGGTCAGTACTGAGGGAGTACTGCACTCTCAGACGGTCAGTACTGAGGGAGTGCGGCACTGTCAGAGGGTCAGTACTGAGGGAGTGCTGCACTGTCAGAGGGTCCGGACTGAGGGAGTGCTGCACTGTCAGAGGGTCAGTACTGAGGGAGTGCTGCACTGTCAGAGGGTCAGGACTGAGGGAGTACTGCACTGTCAGAGGGTCAGTATTGAGGGAGTGCTGCACTGTGAGAGGGTCAGTACAGAGGGAGTGCTGCACTGTCAGTGGGTCTGTAGTGAGGCAGTGCTGCACTGTCAGAGGGTCAGAACTGAGGGAGTGCTGCACTGTCACAGGGTCAGTACTGAGGGAGTGCTGCACTGTCAGAGGGTCAGTACTGAGGGAGTGCTGCACTGTCAGAGGTCTGTACTGAGGGACTGCTGCACTGTCAGAGGGTCAGTACTGAGGGAGTGCAGCACTGTCAGACGGTGAGTACTGATGGAGTGCTGCACTGTCAGAGGGTCAGGACTGAGGGAGTGATGCACTGTCAGAGTGTCATTACTGAGGGAGTGCTGCACTGTCAGAGGTTCAGTACTGAGGGAGTGCTGCACTGTCAGAGGGTGAATACTGAGGGAGGGCTGCACTGTCAGAGGGTCAGTACTGAGGGAGTGCTGCACTGTCAGAGGGTCATTACTGAGGGAGTGCTGCACTGTCAGAGGTTCAGTACTGAGGGAGTGCTGCACTGTCAGAGGGTGAATACTGAGGGAGGGCTGCACTGTCAGAGGGTCAGTACTGAGGGAGTGCTGCACTGTCAGAGGGTCCGGACTGAGGGAGTGCTGCACTGTCAGAGGGTCAGTACTGAGGGAGTGCTGCACTGTCAGAGGGTCAGGACTGAGGGAGTACTGCACTGTCAGAGGGTCAGTATTGAGGGAGTGCTGCACTCTGAGAGGGTCAGTACAGAGGGAGTGCTGCACTGTCAGTGGGTCTGTACTGAGGCAGTGCTGCACTGTCAGAGGGTCAGAACTGAGGGAGTGCTGCACTGTCACAGGGTCAGTACTGAGGGAGTGCTGCACTGTCAGAGGGTCAGTACTGAGGGAGTGCTGCACTGTCAGAGGTCTGTACTGAGGGACTGCTGCACTGTCAGAGGGTCAGTACTGAGGGAGTGCAGCACTGTCAGACGGTGAGTACTGATGGAGTGCTGCACTGTCAGAGGGTCAGGACTGAGGGAGTGATGCACTGTCAGAGTGTCATTACTGAGGGAGTGCTGCACTGTCAGAGGTTCAGTACTGAGGGAGTGCTGCACTGTCAGAGGGTGAATACTGAGGGAGGGCTGCACTGTCAGAGGGTCAGTACTGAGGGAGTGCTGCACTGTCAGAGGGTCAGTACTGAGGGAATGCCTCACTGTCAGAGGGTCAGTACTGTGGGAGTGCTGCACTGTCAGAGGGTCAGTACTGAGGGAGTGCTGCACTGTCAGAGGGTCCGTACTGAGGGAGTGCTGCAGTGTCAGTGAGTCAGTACTGATGGAGTGCTGCACTGTCAGTGGGTCAGTACTGAGGGAGCGCTGCACTGTCAGAGAGTCAGTACTGAGGGAGTGCTGCACTGTCAGAGCGTCAGTACTGAGGGAGTGCTGGACTGTTGGAGGGTCAGTACTGAGGGAGTGCTGCACTGTCAGAGGGTCAGTACTGAGGGAGTGCTGCATTGTGAGAGGGTCAGTACTGAGGGAGTGCTGCACTGTCAGAGGGTCAGTACTGAGGGAGTGCTGCACTGTCAGAGGGTCAGTACTGAGGGAGTGCTGCACTGTCAGAGAGTCAGTACTGAGGGAGTGCTGCACTGTCAGACTGTCAGTACTGAGGGAGAGCTACACTGTGAGAGGGTCAGTACTGAGGGAGCGCTGCACTGTCAGAGGGTCAGCAATGAGGGAGTGCTGCACTGTCAGAGGGTCAGTACTGAGGGAGTGCTGCATTGTCAGAGGGTCAGTACTGAGGGAGCGCTTCACTGTCAGAGGGTCAGTACTGAGGGAGTGCCGCAATGTCAGAGGTTCAGTGCTGAGGGAGTGCTGCACTGTCAGAGGGTCAGTACTGAAGGTGTGCTGCACTGACAGAGGGTCAGTACTGAAGGAGTGCTGCACTGTCAGAGGGTCAGTCCTGAGGGAGTGCTGCACTGTCAGAGGGTCAGTAGTGAGGGAGTGCTGCACTGTCAGAGGGTCAGTCCTGAGGGAGTGCTGCACTGTCAGAGGGTCAGTACTGAGGGAGTGCTGCACTGTGAGAGGGTCAGTACTGAGGGAGTGCTGCACTGTCAGAGTGACAGTACTGGGGGAGCGCTGCGCTGTCAGAGGGTCAGTTCTGAGGGAGTGCTGCACTGTCAGAGAGTCAGTACTGAGGGAGTGCCGCACTGTTTGATGGTCAGTACTGAGGGAGTGCTGCACTGTCAGAGAGTCAGTACTGAGGGAGTGCTGCACTGTCAGAGGGTCAGTACTGAGGGAGTGCCGCACTGTTTGATGGTCAGTACTGAGGGAGTGCTGCACTGTCAGAGTGTCAGTACTGAGGTAGTGCTGCACTGTCAGAGGGTCAGTACTGAGGGAGTGCTGCATTGTCAGAGGGTCAGTACTGAGGGAGTGCTGCACTGTCAGACGGTCAGTACTGAGGGAGTGCGGCACTGTCAGAGGGTCAGTACTGAGGGAGTGCTGCACTGTCAGAGGGTCAGTAATGAGGGAGTACTGCACTCTCAGACGGTCAGTACTGAGGGAGTGCGGCACTGTCAGAGGGTCAGTACTGAGGGAGTGCTGCACTGTCAGAGGGTCAGTACTGAGGGAGTACTGCACTCTCAGACGGTCAGTACTGAGGGAGTGCGGCACTGTCAGAGGGTCAGGACTGAGGGAGTGATGCACTGTCAGAGTGTCATTACTGAGGGAGTGCTGCACTGTCAGAGGGTCAGTACTGAGGGAGTGCTGCACTGTCAGAGGGTGAATACTGAGGGAGGGCTGCACTGTCAGAGGGTCAGTACTGAGGGAGTGCTGCACTGTCAGAGGGTCATTACTGAGGGAGTGCTGCACTGTCAGAGGTTCAGTACTGAGGGAGTGCTGCACTGTCAGAGGGTGAATACTGAGGGAGGGCTGCACTGTCAGAGGGTCAGTACTGAGGGAGTGCTGCACTGTCAGAGGGTCCGGACTGAGGGAGTGCTGCACTGTCAGAGGGTCAGTACTGAGGGAGTGCTGCACTGTCAGAGGGTCAGGACTGAGGGAGTACTGCACTGTCAGAGGGTCAGTATTGAGGGAGTGCTGCACTGTGAGAGGGTCAGTACAGAGGGAGTGCTGCACTGTCAGTGGGTCTGTACTGAGGCAGTGCTGCACTGTCAGAGGGTCAGAACTGAGGGAGTGCTGCACTGTCACAGGGTCAGTACTGAGGGAGTGCTGCACTGTCAGAGGGTCAGTACTGAGGGAGTGCTGCACTGTCAGAGGTCTGTACTGAGGGACTGCTGCACTGTCAGAGGGTCAGTACTGAGGGAGTGCAGCACTGTCAGACGGTGAGTACTGATGGAGTGCTGCACTGTCAGAGGGTCAGGACTGAGGGAGTGATGCACTGTCAGAGTGTCATTACTGAGGGAGTGCTGCACTGTCAGAGGTTCAGTACTGAGGGAGTGCTGCACTGTCAGAGGGTGAATACTGAGGGAGGGCTGCACTGTCAGAGGGTCAGTACTGAGGGAGTGCTGCACTGTCAGAGGGTCAGTACTGAGGGAATGCCTCACTGTCAGAGGGTCAGTACTGTGGGAGTGCTGCACTGTCAGAGGGTCAGTACTGAGGGAGTGCTGCACTGTCAGAGGGTCCGTACTGAGGGAGTGCTGCAGTGTCAGTGAGTCAGTACTGATGGAGTGCTGCACTGTCAGTGGGTCAGTACTGAGGGAGCGCTGCACTGTCAGAGAGTCAGTACTGAGGGAGTGCTGCACTGTCAGAGGGTCAGTACTGAGGGAGTGCTGGACTGTTGGAGGGTCAGTACTGAGGGAGTGCTGCACTGTCAGAGGGTCAGTACTGAGGGAGTGCTGCATTGTGAGAGGGTCAGTACTGAGGGAGTGCTGCACTGTCAGAGGGTCAGTACTGAGGGAGTGCTGCACTGTCAGAGGGTCAGTAGTGAGGGAGTGCTGCACTGTCAGAAGGTCCGTATTGAGGGATTGCTGCACTGTCCGTGAGTCAGTACTGAGGGAGTGCCGCACTGTCAGAGCTTCAGTGCTGAGGGATTGCTGCACTGTCAGAGGGTCAGTACTGAGGGAGTGCTGCACTGTCAGAGGGTCAGTACTGAGGGAGTACTGCACTGTCAGAGGGTCAGTACTGAGGGAGTACTGCACTGTCAGACGGTCAGTACTGAGGGAGTGCGGCACTGTCAGAGGGTCAGTACTGAGGGAGTGCTGCACTGTCAGAGAGTCAGTACTGAGGGAGTGCTGCACTGTCAGACTGTCAGTACTGAGGGAGAGCTACACTGTGAGAGGGTCAGTACTGAGGGAGCGCTGCACTGTCAGAGGGTCAGCAATGAGGGAGTGCTGCACTGTCAGAGGGTCAGTACTGAGGGAATGCCTCACTGTCAGAGGGTCAGTACTGTGGGAGTGCTGCACTGTCAGAGGGTCAGTACTGAGGGAGTGCTGCACTGTCAGAGGGTCCGTACTGAGGGAGTGCTGCAGTGTCTGTGAGTCAGTACTGATGGAGTGCTGCACTGTCAGTGGGTCAGTACTGAGGGAGCGCTGCACTGTCAGAGAGTCAGTACTGAGGGAGTGCTGCACTGTCAGAGGGTCAGTACTGAGGGAGTGCTGGACTGTTGGAGGGTCAGTACTGAGGGAGTGCTGCACTGTCAGAGGGTCAGTACTGAGGGAGTGCTGCATTGTGAGAGGGTCAGTACTGAGGGAGTGCTGCACCGTCAGAGGGTCAGTACTGAGGGAGTGCTGCACTGTCAGAGGGTCAGTAGTGAGGGAGTGCTGCACTGTCAGAGGGTCCGTATTGAGGGATTGCTGCACTGTCCGTGAGTCAGTACTGAGGGAGTGCCGCACTGTCAGAGCTTCAGTGCTGAGGGATTGCTGCACTGTCAGACGGTCAGTACTGAGGGAGTGCGGCACTGTCAGAGGGTCAGTACTGAGGGAGTGCTGCACTGTCAGAGAGTCAGTACTGAGGGAGTGCTGCACTGTCAGACTGTCAGTACTGAGGGAGAGCTACACTGTGAGAGGGTCAGTACTGAGGGAGCGCTGCACTGTCAGAGGGTCAGCAATGAGGGAGTGCTGCACTGTCAGAGGGACAGTACTGAGGGAGTGCTGCATTGTCAGAGGGTCAGTACTGAGGGAGCGCTTCACTGTCAGAGGGTCAGTACTGAGGGAGTGCCGCAATGTCAGAGGTTCAGTGCTGAGGGAGTGCTGCACTGTCAGAGGGTCAGTACTGAAGGTGTGCTGCACTGACAGAGGGTCAGTACTGAAGGAGTGCTGCACTGTCAGAGGGTCAGTCCTGAGGGAGTGCTGCACTGTCAGAGGGTCAGTAGTGAGGGAGTGCTGCACTGTCAGAGGGTCAGTCCTGAGGGAGTGCTGCACTGTCAGAGGGTCAGTACTGAGGGAGTGCTGCACTGTGAGAGGGTCAGTACTGAGGGAGTGCTGCACTGTCAGAGTGACAGTACTGGGGGAGCGCTGCGCTGTCAGAGGGTCAGTTCTGAGGGAGTGCTGCACTGTCAGAGAGTCAGTACTGAGGGAGTGCCGCACTGTTTGATGGTCAGTACTGAGGGAGTGCTGCACTGTCAGAGAGTCAGTACTGAGGGAGTGCTGCACTGTCAGAGGGTCAGTCCTGAGGGAGTGCCGCACTGTTTGATGGTCAGTACTGAGGGAGTGCTGCACTGTCAGAGTGTCAGTACTGAGGTAGTGCTGCACTGTCAGAGGGTCAGTACTGAGGGAGTGCTGCATTGTCAGAGGGTCAGTACTGAGGGAGTGCTGCACTGTCAGACGGTCAGTACTGAGGGAGTGCGGCACTGTCAGAGGGTCAGTACTGAGGGAGTGCTGCACTGTCAGAGGGTCAGTACTGAGGGAGTACTGCACTCTCAGACGGTCAGTACTGAGGGAGTGCGGCACTGTCAGAGGGTCAGTACTGAGGGAGTGCTGCACTGTCAGAGGGTCAGTACTGAGGGAGTACTGCACTCTCAGACGGTCAGTACTGAGGGAGTGCGGCACTGTCAGAGGGTCAGTACTGAGGGAGTGCTGCACTGTCAGAGGGTCCGGACTGAGGGAGTGCTGCACTGTCAGAGGGTCAGTACTGAGGGAGTGCTGCACTGTCAGAGGGTCAGGACTGAGGGAGTACTGCACTGTCAGAGGGTCAGTATTGAGGGAGTGCTGCACTGTGAGAGGGTCAGTACAGAGGGAGTGCTGCACTGTCAGTGGGTCTGTAGTGAGGCAGTGCTGCACTGTCAGAGGGTCAGAACTGAGGGAGTGCTGCACTGTCACAGGGTCAGTACTGAGGGAGTGCTGCACTGTCAGAGGGTCAGTACTGAGGGAGTGCTGCACTGTCAGAGGTCTGTACTGAGGGACTGCTGCACTGTCAGAGGGTCAGTACTGAGGGAGTGCAGCACTGTCAGACGGTGAGTACTGATGGAGTGCTGCACTGTCAGAGGGTCAGGACTGAGGGAGTGATGCACTGTCAGAGTGTCATTACTGAGGGAGTGCTGCACTGTCAGAGGTTCAGTACTGAGGGAGTGCTGCACTGTCAGAGGGTGAATACTGAGGGAGGGCTGCACTGTCAGAGGGTCAGTACTGAGGGAGTGCTGCACTGTCAGAGGGTCATTACTGAGGGAGTGCTGCACTGTCAGAGGTTCAGTACTGAGGGAGTGCTGCACTGTCAGAGGGTGAATACTGAGGGAGGGCTGCACTGTCAGAGGGTCAGTACTGAGGGAGTGCTGCACTGTCAGAGGGTCCGGACTGAGGGAGTGCTGCACTGTCAGAGGGTCAGTACTGAGGGAGTGCTGCACTGTCAGAGGGTCAGGACTGAGGGAGTACTGCACTGTCAGAGGGTCAGTATTGAGGGAGTGCTGCACTCTGAGAGGGTCAGTACAGAGGGAGTGCTGCACTGTCAGTGGGTCTGTACTGAGGCAGTGCTGCACTGTCAGAGGGTCAGTACTGAGGGAGTGCTGCACTGTCAGAGGTCTGTACTGAGGGACTGCTGCACTGTCAGAGGGTCAGTACTGAGGGAGTGCAGCACTGTCAGACGGTGAGTACTGATGGAGTGCTGCACTGTCAGAGGGTCAGGACTGAGGGAGTGATGCACTGTCAGAGTGTCATTACTGAGGGAGTGCTGCACTGTCAGAGGTTCAGTACTGAGGGAGTGCTGCACTGTCAGAGGGTGAATACTGAGGGAGGGCTGCACTGTCAGAGGGTCAGTACTGAGGGAGTGCTGCACTGTCAGAGGGTCAGTACTGAGGGAATGCCTCACTGTCAGAGGGTCAGTACTGTGGGAGTGCTGCACTGTCAGAGGGTCAGTACTGAGGGAGTGCTGCACTGTCAGAGGGTCCGTACTGAGGGAGTGCTGCAGTGTCAGTGAGTCAGTACTGATGGAGTGCTGCACTGTCAGTGGGTCAGTACTGAGGGAGCGCTGCACTGTCAGAGAGTCAGTCCTGAGGGAGTGCTGCACTGTCAGAGCGTCAGTACTGAGGGAGTGCTGGACTGTTGGAGGGTCAGTACTGAGGGAGTGCTGCACTGTCAGAGGGTCAGTACTGAGGGAGTGCTGCATTGTGAGAGGGTCAGTACTGAGGGAGTGCTGCACTGTCAGAGGGTCAGTACTGAGGGAGTGCTGCACTGTCAGAGGGTCAGTACTGAGGGAGTGCTGCACTGTCAGAGGGTCCGGACTGAGGGAGTGCTGCACTGTCAGAGGGTCAGTACTGAGGGAGTGCTGCACTGTCAGAGGGTCAGGACTGAGGGAGTACTGCACTGTCAGAGGGTCAGTATTGAGGGAGTGCTGCACTGTGAGAGGGTCAGTACAGAGGGAGTGCTGCACTGTCAGTGGGTCTGTAGTGAGGCAGTGCTGCACTGTCAGAGGGTCAGAACTGAGGGAGTGCTGCACTGTCACAGGGTCAGTACTGAGGGAGTGCTGCACTGTCAGAGGGTCAGTACTGAGGGAGTGCTGCACTGTCAGAGGTCTGTACTGAGGGACTGCTGCACTGTCAGAGGGTCAGTACTGAGGGAGTGCAGCACTGTCAGACGGTGAGTACTGATGGAGTGCTGCACTGTCAGAGGGTCAGGACTGAGGGAGTGATGCACTGTCAGAGTGTCATTACTGAGGGAGTGCTGCACTGTCAGAGGTTCAGTACTGAGGGAGTGCTGCACTGTCAGAGGGTGAATACTGAGGGAGGGCTGCACTGTCAGAGGGTCAGTACTGAGGGAGTGCTGCACTGTCAGAGGGTCATTACTGAGGGAGTGCTGCACTGTCAGAGGTTCAGTACTGAGGGAGTGCTGCACTGTCAGAGGGTGAATACTGAGGGAGGGCTGCACTGTCAGAGGGTCAGTACTGAGGGAGTGCTGCACTGTCAGAGGGTCCGGACTGAGGGAGTGCTGCACTGTCAGAGGGTCAGTACTGAGGGAGTGCTGCACTGTCAGAGGGTCAGGACTGAGGGAGTACTGCACTGTCAGAGGGTCAGTATTGAGGGAGTGCTGCACTCTGAGAGGGTCAGTACAGAGGGAGTGCTGCACTGTCAGTGGGTCTGTACTGAGGCAGTGCTGCACTGTCAGAGGGTCAGAACTGAGGGAGTGCTGCACTGTCACAGGGTCAGTACTGAGGGAGTGCTGCACTGTCAGAGGGTCAGTACTGAGGGAGTGCTGCACTGTCAGAGGTCTGTACTGAGGGACTGCTGCACTGTCAGAGGGTCAGTACTGAGGGAGTGCAGCACTGTCAGACGGTGAGTACTGATGGAGTGCTGCACTGTCAGAGGGTCAGGACTGAGGGAGTGATGCACTGTCAGAGTGTCATTATGGAGGGAGTGCTGCACTGTCAGAGGTTCAGTACTGAGGGAGTGCTGCACTGTCAGAGGGTGAATACTGAGGGAGGGCTGCACTGTCAGAGGGTCAGTACTGAGGGAGTGCTGCACTGTCAGAGGGTCAGTACTGAGGGAATGCCTCACTGTCAGAGGGTCAGTACTGTGGGAGTGCTGCACTGTCAGAGGGTCAGTACTGAGGGAGTGCTGCACTGTCAGAGGGTCCGTACTGAGGGAGTGCTGCAGTGTCAGTGAGTCAGTACTGATGGAGTGCTGCACTGTCAGTGGGTCAGTACTGAGGGAGCGCTGCACTGTCAGAGAGTCAGTACTGAGGGAGTGCTGCACTGTCAGAGGGTCAGTACTGAGGGAGTGCTGGACTGTTGGAGGGTCAGTACTGAGGGAGTGCTGCACTGTCAGAGGGTCAGTACTGAGGGAGTGCTGCATTGTGAGAGGGTCAGTACTGAGGGAGTGCTGCACTGTCAGAGGGTCAGTACTGAGGGAGTGCTGCACTGTCAGAGGGTCAGTAGTGAGGGAGTGCTGCACTGTCAGAGGGTTCGTATTGAGGGATTGCTGCACTGTCCGTGAGTCAGTACTGAGGGAGTGCCGCACTGTCAGAGCTTCAGTGCTGAGGGATTGCTGCACTGTCAGAGGGTCAGTTCTGAGGGAGTGCTGCACTGTCAGAGTGTCAGTACTGAGGTAGTGCTGCACTGTCAGAGGGTCAGTACTGAGGGAGTGCTGCATTGTCAGAGGGTCAGTACTGAGGGAGTGCTGCACTGTCAGACGGTCAGTACTGAGGGAGTGCGGCACTGTCAGAGGGTCAGTACTGAGGGAGTGCTGCACTGTCAGAGGGTCAGTACTGAGGGAGTACTGCACTCTCAGACGGTCAGTACTGAGGGAGTGCGGCACTGTCAGAGGGGTCAGTACTGAGGGAGTGCTGCACTGTCAGAGGGTCCGGACTGAGGGAGTGCTGCACTGTCAGAGGGTCAGTACTGAGGGAGTGCTGCACTGTCAGAGGGTCAGGACTGAGGGAGTACTGCACTGTCAGAGGGTCAGTATTGAGGGAGTGCTGCACTGTGAGAGGGTCAGTACAGAGGGAGTGCTGCACTGTCAGTGGGTCTGTACTGAGGCAGTGCTGCACTGTCAGAGGGTCAGAACTGAGGGAGTGCTGCACTGTCACAGGGTCAGTACTGAGGGAGTGCTGCACTGTCAGAGGGTCAGTACTGAGGGAGTGCCGCACTGTCAGAGGTCTGTACTGAGGGACTGCTGCACTGTCAGAGGGTCAGTACTGAGGGAGTGCAGCACTGTCAGACGGTGAGTACTGATGGAGTGCTGCACTGTCAGAGGGTCAGGACTGAGGGAGTGATGCACTGTCAGAGTGTCATTACTGAGGGAGTGCTGCACTGTCAGAGGTTCAGTACTGAGGGAGTGCTGCACTGTCAGAGGGTGAATACTGAGGGAGGGCTGCACTGTCAGAGGGTCAGTACTGAGGGAGTGCTGCACTGTCAGAGGGTCATTACTGAGGGAGTGCTGCACTGTCAGAGGGTCAGTACTGAGGGAGTACTGCACTCTCAGACGGTCAGTACTGAGGGAGTGCGGCACTGTCAGAGGGTCAGTACTGAGGGAGTGCTGCACTGTCAGAGGGTCCGGACTGAGGGAGTGCTGCACTGTCAGAGGGTCAGTACAGAGGGAGTGCTGCACTGTCAGTGGGTCTGTACTGAGGCAGTGCTGCACTGTCAGAGGGTCAGAACTGAGGGAGTGCTGCACTGTCACAGGGTCAGTACTGAGGGAGTGCTGCACTGTCAGAGGGTCAGTACTGAGGGAGTGCTGCACTGTCAGAGGTCTGTACTGAGGGACTGCTGCACTGTCAGAGGGTCAGTACTGAGGGAGTGCAGCACTGTCAGACGGTGAGTACTGATGGAGTGCTGCACTGTCAGAGGGTCAGGACTGAGGGAGTGATGCACTGTCAGAGTGTCATTACTGAGGGAGTGCTGCACTGTCAGAGGTTCAGTACTGAGGGAGTGCTGCACTGTCAGAGGGTGAATACTGAGGGAGGGCTGCACTGTCAGAGGGTCAGTACTGAGGGAGTGCTGCACTGTCAGAGGGTCATTACTGAGGGAGTGCTGCACTGTCAGAGGTTCAGTACTGAGGGAGTGCTGCACTGTCAGAGGGTGAATACTGAGGGAGGGCTGCACTGTCAGAGGGTCAGTACTGAGGGAGTGCTGCACTGTCAGAGGGTCCGGACTGAGGGAGTGCTGCACTGTCAGAGGGTCAGTACTGAGGGAGTGCTGCACTGTCAGAGGGTCAGGACTGAGGGAGTACTGCACTGTCAGAGGGTCAGTATTGAGGGAGTGCTGCACTGTGAGAGGGTCAGTACAGAGGGAGTGCTGCACTGTCAGTGGGTCTGTACTGAGGCAGTGCTGCACTGTCAGAGGGTCAGAACTGAGGGAGTGCTGCACTGTCACAGGGTCAGTACTGAGGGAGTGCTGCACTGTCAGAGGGTCAGTACTGAGGGAGTGCTGCACTGTCAGAGGTCTGTACTGAGGGACTGCTGCACTGTCAGAGGGTCAGTACTGAGGGAGTGCAGCACTGTCAGACGGTGAGTACTGATGGAGTGCTGCACTGTCAGAGGGTCAGGACTGAGGGAGTGATGCACTGTCAGAGTGTCATTACTGAGGGAGTGCTGCACTGTCAGAGGTTCAGTACTGAGGGAGTGCTGCACTGTCAGAGGGTGAATACTGAGGGAGGGCTGCACTGTCAGAGGGTCAGTACTGAGGGAGTGCTGCACTGTCAGAGGGTCAGTACTGAGGGAATGCCTCACTGTCAGAGGTTCAGTACTGTGGGAGTGCTGCACTGTCAGAGGGTCAGTACTGAGGGAGTGCTGCACTGTCAGAGGGTCCGTACTGAGGGAGTGCTGCAGTGTCAGTGAGTCAGTACTGATGGAGTGCTGCACTGTCAGTGGGTCAGTACTGAGGGAGCGCTGCACTGTCAGAGAGTCAGTACTGAGGGAGTGCTGCACTGTCAGAGGGTCAGTACTGAGGGAGTGCTGGACTGTTGGAGGGTCAGTACTGAGGGAGTGCTGCACTGTCAGAGGGTCAGTACTGAGGGAGTGCTGCATTGTGAGAGGGTCAGTACTGAGGGAGTGCTGCACTGTCAGAGGGTCAGTACTGAGGGAGTGCTGCACTGTCAGAGGGTCAGTAGTGAGGGAGTGCTGCACTGTCAGAGGGTCCGTATTGAGGGATTGCTGCACTGTCCGTGAGTCAGTACTGAGGGAGTGCCGCACTGTCAGAGCTTCAGTGCTGAGGGATTGCTGCACTGTCAGAGGGTCAGTACTGAGGGAGTGCTGCACTGTCAGAGGGTCAGTACTGAGGGAGTACTGCACTGTCAGAGGGTCAGTACTGAGGGAGTACTGCACTGTCAGACGGTCAGTACTGAGGGAGTGCGGCACTGTCAGAGGGTCAGTACTGAGGGAGTGCTGCACTGTCAGAGAGTCAGTACTGAGGGAGTGCTGCACTGTCAGACTGTCAGTACTGAGGGAGAGCTACACTGTGAGAGGGTCAGTACTGAGGGAGTGCTGCACTGTCAGAGGGTCAGCACTGAGGGAGTGCTGCACTGGCAGAGGGTCAGTACTGAGGGAGTGCTGCAGTGTCAGAGGGTCAGTACTGAGGGAGCGCTGCACTGTCAGAGGGTCAATACTGAGGGAGCGCTGCACTGTCAGAGGGTCAGTACTGAGGGAGTGTGGCACTGTCAGAGGGTCAGTACTGAAGGTGTGCTGCACTGTCAGACGGTCAGTACTGAGGGAGTGCGGCACTGTCAGAGGGTCAGTACTGAGGGAGTGCTGCACTGTCAGAGGGTCAGTACTGAGGGAGTACTGCACTCTCAGACGGTCAGTACTGAGGGAGTGCGGCACTGTCAGAGGGTCAGTACTGAGGGAGTGCTGCACTGTCAGAGGGTCAGTACTGAGGGAGTACTGCACTCTCAGACGGTCAGTACTGAGGGAGTGCGGCACTGTCAGAGGGTCAGTACTGAGGGAGTGCTGCACTGTCAGAGGGTCCGGACTGAGGGAGTGCTGCACTGTCAGAGGGTCAGTACTGAGGGAGTGCTGCACTGTCAGAGGGTCAGGACTGAGGGAGTACTGCACTGTCAGAGGGTCAGTATTGAGGGAGTGCCTGCACTGTGAGAGGGTCAGTACAGAGGGAGTGCTGCACTGTCAGTGGGTCTGTACTGAGGCAGTGCTGCACTGTCAGAGGGTCAGAACTGAGGGAGTGCTGCACTGTCACAGGGTCAGTACTGAGGGAGTGCTGCACTGTCAGAGGGTCAGTACTGAGGGAGTGCTGCACTGTCAGAGGTCTGTACTGAGGGACTGCTGCACTGTCAGAGGGTCAGTACTGAGGGAGTGCAGCACTGTCAGACGGTGAGTACTGATGGAGTGCTGCACTGTCAGAGGGTCAGGACTGAGGGAGTGATGCACTGTCAGAGTGTCATTACTGAGGGAGTGCTGCACTGTCAGAGGTTCAGTACTGAGGGAGTGCTGCACTGTCAGAGGGTGAATACTGAGGGAGGGCTGCACTGTCAGAGGGTCAGTACTGAGGGAGTGCTGCACTGTCAGAGGGTCATTACTGAGGGAGTGCTGCACTGTCAGAGGGTCAGTACTGAGGGAGTACTGCACTCTCAGACGGTCAGTACTGAGGGAGTGCGGCACTGTCAGAGGGTCAGTACTGAGGGAGTGCTGCACTGTCAGAGGGTCCGGACTGAGGGAGTGCTGCACTGTCAGAGGGTCAGTACTGAGGGAGTGCTGCACTGTCAGAGGGTCAGGACTGAGGGAGTACTGCACTGTCAGAGGGTCAGTATTGAGGGAGTGCTGCACTGTGAGAGGGTCAGTACAGAGGGAGTGCTGCACTGTCAGTGGGTCTGTACTGAGGCAGTGCTGCACTGTCAGAGGGTCAGAACTGAGGGAGTGCTGCACTGTCACAGGGTCAGTACTGAGGGAGTGCTGCACTGTCAGAGGGTCAGTACTGAGGGAGTGCTGCACTGTCAGAGGTCTGTACTGAGGGACTGCTGCACTGTCAGAGGGTCAGTACTGAGGGAGTGCAGCACTGTCAGACGGTGAGTACTGATGGAGTGCTGCACTGTCAGAGGGTCAGGACTGAGGGAGTGATGCACTGTCAGAGGGTCAGTACTGAGGGAGTGCTGCATTGTCAGAGGGTCAGTACTGAGGGAGCGCTTCACTGTCAGAGGGTCAGTACTGAGGGAGTGCCGCAATGTCAGAGGTTCAGTGCTGAGGGAGTGCTGCACTGTCAGAGGGTCAGTACTGAAGGAGTGCTGCACTGTCAGAGGGTCAGTCCTGAGGGAGTGCTGCACTGTCAGAGGGTCAGTAGTGAGGGAGTGCTGCACTGTCAGAGGGTCAGTCCTGAGGGAGTGCTGCACTGTCAGAGGGTCAGTACTGAGGGAGTGCTGCACTGTGAGAGGGTCAGTACTGAGGGAGTGCTGCACTGTCAGAGTGACAGTACTGGGGGAGCGCTGCGCTGTCAGAGGGTCAGTTCTGAGGGAGTGCTGCACTGTCAGAGAGTCAGTACTGAGGGAGTGCCGCACTGTTTGATGGTCAGTATTGAGGGAGTGCTGCACTGTCAGAGAGTCAGTACTGAGGGAGTGCTGCACTGTCAGAGGGTCAGTACTGAGGGAGTGCCGCACTGTTTGATGGTCAGTACTGAGGGAGTGCTGCACTGTCAGAGTGTCAGTACTGAGGTAGTGCTGCACTGTCAGAGGGTCAGTACTGAGGGAGTGCTGCATTGTCAGAGGGTCAGTACTGAGGGAGTGCTGCACTGTCAGACGGTCAGTACTGAGGGAGTGCGGCACTGTCAGAGGGTCAGTACTGACGGAGTGCTGCACTGTCAGAGGGTCAATACTGAGGGAGCGCTGCACTGTCAGAGGGTCAGTACTGAGGGAGCGCTGCACTGTCAGAGGGTCAGCACTGAGGGAGTGCTGCAGTGTCAGAGGGTCAGTACTGAGGGAGCGCTGCACTGTCAGATGGTCAATACTGAGGGAGCGCTGCACTGTCAGAGGGTCAGTACTGAGGGAGTGCTGCACTGTCAGAGGGTCAGTACTGAGGGAGCGCTGCACTGTCAGAGGGTCAATACTGAGGGAGCGCTGCACTGTCAGAGGGTCAGTACTGAGGGAGTGCTGCACTGTCAGAGGGTCAGTACTGAGGGAGCGCTGCACCTTCAGAGGGTCAGCACTGAGGGAGTGCTGCAGTGTCAGAGGGTCAGTACTGAGGGAGCGCTGCACTGTCAGAGGGTCAGCAATGAGGGAGTGCTGCACTGTCAGAGGGTCAGTACTGAGGGAGTGCTGCATTGTCAGAGGGTCAGTACTGAGGGAGCGCTTCACTGTCAGAGGGTCAGTACTGAGGGAGTGCCGCAATGTCAGAGGTTCAGTGCTGAGGGAGTGCTGCACTGTCAGAGGGTCAGTACTGAGGGAGTGCTGCACTGTCAGAGGGTCAGTACTGAGGGATTGCTGCACTGTCAGAGGGTCAGTACTGAAGGTGTGCTGCACTGACAGAGGGTCAGTACTGAAGGAGTGCTGCACTGTCAGAGGGTCAGTCCTGAGGGAGTGCTGCACTGTCAGAGGGTCAGTACTGAGGGAGTGCTGCACTGTCAGAGGGTCAGTCCTGAGGGAGTGCTGCACTGTCAGAGGGTCAGTACTGAGGGAGTGCTGCACTGTGAGAGGGTCAGTACTGAGGGAGTGCTGCACTGTCAGAGTGACAGTACTGGGGGAGCGCTGCGCTGTCAGAGGGTCAGTTCTGAGGGAGTGCTGCACTGTCAGAGAGTCAGTACTGAGGGAGTGCCGCACTGTTTGATGGTCAGTACTGAGGGAGTGCTGCACTGTCAGAGAGTCAGTACTGAGGGAGTGCTGCACTGTCAGAGGGTCAGTACTGAGGGAGTGCCGCACTGTTTGATGGTCAGTACTGAGGGAGTGCTGCACTGTCAGAGTGTCAGTACTGAGGTAGTGCTGCACTGTCAGAGGGTCAGTACTGAGGGAGTGCTGCATTGTCAGAGGGTCAGTACTGAGGTAGTGCTGCACTTTCAGACGGTCAGTACTGAGGGAGTGCGGCACTGTCAGAGGGTCAGTACTGAGGGAGTGCTGCACTGTCAGAGGGTCAGTACTGAGGGAGTACTGCACTCTCAGACGGTCAGTACTGAGGGAGTGCGGCACTGTCAGAGGGTCAGTACTGAGGGAGTGCTGCACTGTCAGAGAGTCAGTACTGAGGGAGTGCTGCACAGTCAGAGGGACAGTACTGGGGGAGCGCTGCACTGTCAGAGGGTCAGTTCTGAGGGACTGCTACACTGTCAGAGAGTCAGTACTGAGGGAGTGCCGCACTGTTAGATGGTCAGTACTGAGGGAGTGCTGCACTGTCAGACTGTCAGTACTGAGGGAGTGCTGCACTGTCAGAGGGTCAGCACTGAGGGCGTGCTGCACTGTCAGAGGGTCAGTACTGAGGGAAGGCTGCAGTGTCAGAGGGTCAGTACTGAGGTAGCGCTTCACTGTCAGAGGGTCAGTACTGAGGGAGTGCTGCACTGTCAGAGGGTCAATACTGAGGGAGCGCTGCACTGTCAGAGGGTCAGTACTGAGGGAGCGCTGCACTGTCAGAGGGTCAGCACTGAGGGAGTGCTGCAGTGTCAGAGGGTCAGTACTGAGGGAGCGCTGCACTGTCAGAGGGTCAATACTGAGGGAGCGCTGCACTGTCAGAGGGTCAGTACTGAGGGAGTGCTGCACTGTCAGAGGGTCAGTACTGAGGGAGCGCTGCACTGTCAGAGGGTCAATACTGAGGGAGCGCTGCACTGTCAGAGGGTCAGTACTGAGGGAGTGCTGCACTGTCAGAGGATCAGTACTGAGGGAGCGCTGCACTGTCAGAGGGTCAGCACTGAGGGAGAGCTGCAGTGTCAGAGGGTCAGTACTGAGGGAGCGCTGCACTGTCAGAGGGTCAGCACTGAGGGAGTGCTGCACTGCCAGAGGGTCAGTACTGCGGGAGTGCTGCATTGTCAGAGGGTCAGTACTGAGGGAGCGCTGCACTGTCAGAGGGTCAGTACTGAGGGAGTGCCGCACTGTCAGAGGTTCAGTGCTGAGGGAGTGCTGCACTGTCAGAGGGTCAGTACTGAGGGAGTGCTGCACTGTCAGAGGGTCAGTACTGAGTGAGTGCTGCACTGTCAGAGGGTCAGTACTGAAGGAGTGCTGCACTTTCAGAGGGTCAGTACTGAGGGAGTGCTGCACTTTCAGAGAGTCAGTACTGAAGGTATGCTGCACTGTCAGAGGGTCAGTACTGAGGCAGTGCTGCACTGTCAGAGGGTCCGTACTGAGGGAGTGCTGCACTGTCAGTGAGTCAGTACTGAGGGAGTGCTGCACTGTCAGAGAGTCAGTACCGAGGGAGTGCTGCACTGTCAGTGGGTCAGTACTGAGGGAGCGCTGCACTGTCAGAGAGTCAGTACTGAGGGAGTGCTGCACTGTCAGAGGGTAAGTACTGTGGGAGGGCTGCACTGTCAGAGGGTCACTACTGAGGGAGTGCTGCATTGTCAGAGGCTCAGGACTGAGGGAGTGCTGCACTGTCAGAGGGTCAGTATTGAGGGAGTGCTGCACTGTCAGAGGGTCAGTACTGAGGGAGTGCTGCACTGTCAGAGGATCAGGGCTGAGGGAGGGCTGCACTGTCAGAGGGTCAGTACTGAGGGAGTGCTGCACTGTCAGAGGGTCAGGACTGAGGGAGTGCTGCACTGTCAGAGGGTCAGTACTGAGGGAGTGCTGCACTGTCAGAGGGTCAGGACTGAGGGAGTACTGCACTGTCAGAGGGTCAGTATTGAGGGAGTGCTGCACTGTGAGAGGGTCAGTACAGAGGGAGTGCTGCACTGTCAGTGGGTCTGTACTGAGGCAGTGCTGCACTGTCAGAGGGTCAGAACTGAGGGAGTGCTGCACTGTCACAGGGTCAGTACTGAGGGAGTGCTGCACTGTCAGAGGGTCAGTACTGAGGGAGTGCTGCACTGTCAGAGGTCTGTACTGAGGGACTGCTGCACTGTCAGAGGGTCAGTACTGAGGGAGTGCTGCACTGTCAGACGGTGAGTACTGAGGGAGTGCTGCACTGTCAAAGGGTCAGGACTGAGGGAGTGATGCACTGTCAGAGTGTCATTACTGAGGGAGTGCTGCACTGTCAGAGGTTCAGTACTGAGGGAGTGCTGCACTGTCAGAGGGTGAATACTGAGGGAGGGCTGCACTGTCAGACGGTCAGTACTGAGGGAGTGCTGCACTGTCAGAGGGTCAGTACTGAGGGAGTGCTGCACTGTCAGAGGGTCAGTACTGAGGGAATGCCTCACTGTCAGAGGGTCAGTACCGTGGGAGTGCTGCACTGTCAGAGGGTCAGTACTGAGGGAGTGCTGCACTGTCAGAGGGTCCGTACTGAGGGAGTGCTGCAGTGTCAGTGAGTCAGTACTGAGGGAGTGCTGCACTGTAAGTGGGTCAGTTCTGAGGGAGCGCTGCACTGTCAGAGGGTCAGTACTGAGGGAGCGCTGCACTGTCAGAGGGTCAGTACTGAGGGAGTGCTGCACTGTCAGAGAGTCAGTACTGAGGGAGTGCTGGACTGTTGGAGGGTCAGTACTGAGGGAGTTCTGCACTGTCAGATGGTCAGTACTGAGGGAGTGCTGCATTGTGAGTGGGTCAGTACTGAGGGAGTGCTGCACTGTCAGAGGGTCAGTACTGAGGGAGTGCTGCACTGTCAGAGGGTCAGTAGTGAGGGAGTGCTGCACTGTCAGAGGGTCCGTATTGAGGGATTGCTGCACTGTCCGTGAGTCAGTACTGAGGGAGTGCCGCACTGTCAGAGCTTCAGTGCTGAGGGATTGCTGCACTGTCAGAGGGTCAGTACTGAGGGAGTGCTGCACTGTCAGAGGGTCAGTACTGAGGGAGTACTGCACTGTCAGAGGGTCAGTACTGAGGGAGTACTGCACTGTCAGACGGTCAGTACTGAGGGAGTGCGGCACTGTCAGAGGGTCAGTACTGAGGGAGTGCTGCACTGTCAGAGAGTCAGTACTGAGGGAGTGCTGCACTGTCAGACTGTCAGTACTGAGGGAGAGCTACACTGTGAGAGGGTCAGTACTGAGGGAGTGCTGCACTGTCAGAGGGTCAGAACTGAGGGAGTGCTGCACTGGCAGAGGGTCAGTACTGAGGGAGTGCTGCAGTGTCAGAGGGTCAGTACTGAGGGAGCGCTGCACTGTCAGAGGGTCAATACTGAGGGAGCGCTGCACTGTCAGAGGGTCAGTACTGAGGGAGTGTGGAACTGTCAGAGGGTCAGTACTGAAGGTGTGCTGCACTGTCAGAGGTTCAGTACTGAGGGAGTGCTGCACTGTCAGAGGTTCAGTGCTGAGGGAGTGCTGCACTGACAGAGGGTCAGTACTGAGGGAGAGCTGCACTGTCAGAGGGTCAGTACTGAGGGAGTGCTGCACTGTCAGAGGGTCAGTACTGAGGGAGTGCTACACTGTCAGAGGGTCAGTACTGAGGGAGTGCTGCACTGTCAGAGGGTCAGCACTGAGGGAGTGCTGCACTGTCAGAGGGTCAGTACTGAGGGAGTGCTGCAGTGTCAGAGGGTCAGTACTGAGGGAGTGCTACACTGTCAGAGGGTCAGCACTGAGGGAGTGCTGCACTGTCAGAGGGTCAGTACTGAGGGAGTGCTGCAGTGTCAGAGGGTCAGTACTGAGGGAGCGCTGCACTGTCAGAGGGTCAATACTGAGGGAGCGCTGCACTGTCAGAGGGTCAGTACTGAGGGAGTGCTGCACTGTCAGAGGGTCAATACTGAGGGAGCGCTGCACTGTCAGAGGGTCAGTACTGAGGGAGCGCTGCACTGTCAGAGGGTCAGCACTGAGGGAGTGCTGCAGTGTCAGAGGGTCAGTACTGAGGGAGCGCTGCACTGTCAGATGGTCAATACTGAGGGAGCGCTGCACAGTCAGAGGGTCAGTACTGAGGGAGTGCTGCACTGTCAGAGGGTCAGTACTGAGGGAGCGCTGCACTGTCAGAGGGTCAATACTGAGGGAGCGCTGCACTGTCAGAGGGTCAGTACTGAGGGAGTGCTGCACTGTCAGAGGGTCAGTACTGAGGGAGCGCTGCACTGTCAGAGGGTCAGCACTGAGGGAGTGCTGCAGTGTCAGAGGGTCAGTACTGAGGGAGCGCTGCACTGTCAGAGGGTCAGCAATGAGGGAGTGCTGCACTGTCAGAGGGTCAGTACTGAGGGAGTGCTGCATTGTCAGAGGGTCAGTACTGAGGGAGCGCTTCACTGTCAGAGGGTCAGTACTGAGGGAGTGCCGCAATGTCAGAGGTTCAGTGCTGAGGGAGTGCTGCACTGTCAGAGGGTCAGTACTGAGGGAGTGCTGCACTGTCAGAGGGTCAGTAGTGAGGGAGTGCTGCACTGTCAGAGGGTCAGTACTGTAGGTGTGCTGCACTGACAGAGGGTCAGTACTGAAGGAGTGCTGCACTGTCAGAGGGTCAGAACTGAGGGAGTGCTGCACTGTCACAGGGTCAGTACTGAGGGAGTGCTGCACTGTCAGAGGGTCAGTACTGAGGGAGTGCTGCACTGTCAGAGGTCTGTACTGAGGGACTGCTGCACTGTCAGAGGGTCAGTACTGAGGGAGTGCTGCACTGTCAGACGGTGAGTACTGAGGGAGTGCTGCACTGTCAAAGGGTCAGGACTGAGGGAGTGATGCACTGTCCGTGAGTCAGTACTGAGGGAGTGCTGCACTGTCAGAGGTTCAGTACTGAGGGAGTGCTGCACTGTCAGAGGGTGAATACTGAGGGAGGGCTGCACTGTCAGACGGTCAGTACTGAGGGAGTGCTGCACTGTCAGAGGGTCAGTACTGAGGGAGTGCTGCACTGTCAGAGGGTCAGTACTGAGGGAATGCCTCACTGTCAGAGGGTCCGTACTGAGGGAGTGCTGCAGTGTCAGTGAGTCAGTACTGAGGGAGTGCTGCACTGTAAGTGGGTCAGTTCTGAGGGAGCGCTGCACTGTCAGAGGGTCAGTACTGAGGGAGCGCTGCACTGTCAGAGGGTCAGTACTGAGGGAGTGCTGCACTGTCAGAGAGTCAGTACTGAGGGAGTGCTGGACTGTTGGAGGGTCAGTACTGAGGGAGTTCTGCACTGTCAGATGGTCAGTACTGAGGGAGTGCTGCATTGTGAGAGGGTCAGTACTGAGGGAGTGCTGCACTGTCAGAGGGTCAGTACTGAGGGAGTGCTGCACTGTCAGAGGGTCAGTAGTGAGGGAGTGCTGCACTGTCAGAGGGTCCGTATTGAGGGATTGCTGCACTGTCCGTGAGTCAGTACTGAGGGAGTGCTGCATTGTCAGAGGGTCAGTACTGAGGGAGTGCCGCACTGTCAGAGCTTCAGTGCTGAGGGATTGCTGCACTGTCAGAGGGTCAGTACTGAGGGAGTGCTGCACTGTCAGAGGGTCAGTACTGAGGGAGTACTGCACTGTCAGAGGGTCAGTACTGAGGGAGTACTGCACTGTCAGACGGTCAGTACTGAGGGAGTGCGGCACTGTCAGAGGGTCAGTACTGAGGGAGTGCAGCACTGTCAGAGCTTCAGTGCTGAGGGATTGCTGCACTGTCAGAGGGTCAGTACTGAGGGAGTGCTGCACTGTCAGAGGGTCAGTACTGAGGGAGTACTGCACTGTCAGAGGGTCAGTACTGAGGGAGTACTGCACTGTCAGACGGTCAGTACTGAGGGAGTGCGGCACTGTCAGAGGGTCAGTACTGAGGGAGTGCTGCACTGTCAGAGAGTCAGTACTGAGGGAGTGCTGCACTGTCAGACTGTCAGTACTGAGGGAGAGCTACACTGTGAGAGGGTCAGTACTGAGGGAGTGCTGCACTGTCAGAGGGTCAGCACTGAGGGAGTGCTGCACTGGCAGAGGGTCAGTACTGAGGGAGTGCTGCAGTGTCAGAGGGTCAGTACTGAGGGAGCGCTGCACTGTCAGAGGGTCAATACTGAGGGATCGCTGCACTGTCAGAGGGTCAGTACTGAGGGAGTGTGGCACTGTCAGAGGGTCAGTACTGAAGGTGTGCTGCACTGTCAGAGGTTCAGTACTGAGGGAGTGCTGCACTGTCAGAGGTTCAGTGCTGAGGGAGTGCTGCACTGTCAGAGGGTCAGTACTGAGGGAGAGCTGCACTGTCAGAGGGTCAGTACTGAGGGAGTGCTGCACTTTCAGAGGGTCAGTACTGAGGGAGTGCTACACTGTCAGAGGGTCAGTACTGAGGGAGTGCTGCACTGTCAGAGGGTCAGCACTGAGGGAGTGCTGCACTGTCAGAGGGTCAGTACTGAGGGAGTGCTGCAGTGTCAGAGGGTCAGTACTGAGGGAGTGCTACACTGTCAGAGGGTCAGCACTGAGGGAGTGCTGCACTGTCAGAGGGTCAGTACTGAGGGAGTGCTGCAGTGTCAGAGGGTCAGTACTGAGGGAGCGCTGCACTGTCAGAGGGTCAGCACTGAGGGAGTGCTGCAGTGTCAGAGGGTCAGTACTGAGGGAGCGCTGCACTGTCAGATGGTCAATACTGAGGGAGCGCTGCACAGTCAGAGGGTCAGTACTGAGGGACTGCTGCACTGTCAGAGGGTCAGTACTGAGGGAGCGCTGCACTGTCAGAGGGTCAATACTGAGGGAGCGCTGCACTGTCAGAGGGTCAGTACTGAGGGAGTGCTGCACTGTCAGAGGGTCAGTACTGAGGGAGCGCTGCACTGTCAGAGGGTCAGCACTGAGGGAGTGCTGCAGTGTCAGAGGGTCAGTACTGAGGGAGCGCTGCACTGTCAGAGGGTCAGCAATGAGGGAGTGCTGCACTGTCAGAGGGTCAGTACTGAGGGAGTGCTGCATTGTCAGAGGGTCAGTACTGAGGGAGCGCTTCACTGTCAGAGGGTCAGTACTGAGGGAGTGCCGCAATGTCAGAGGTTCAGTGCTGAGGGAGTGCTGCACTGTCAGAGGGTCAGTACTGAGGGAGTGCTGCACTGTCAGAGGGTCAGTAGTGAGGGAGTGCTGCACTGTAAGAGGGTCAGTACTGTAGGTGTGCTGCACTGACAGAGGGTCAGTACTGAAGGAGTGCTGCACTGTCAGAGGGTCAGTACTGAGGGAGTGCTGCACTTTCAGAGGGTCAGTACTGAAGGTATGCTGCACTGTCAGAGGGTCAGTTCTGAGGGAGTGCTGCACTGTCAGAGGTTCCGTACTGAGGGAGTGCGGCACTGTCAGTGAGTAAGTACTGAGGGAGTGCTGCACTGTCAGTGGGTCAGTACTGAGGGAGTGCTGCACTGTCAGAGAGTCAGTACTGAGGGAGTGCTGCACTGTCAGAGGGTCAGTACTGTGGGAGGGCTGCACTGTCAGAGGGTCAGTACTGAGGGAGTGCTGCATTGTCAGAGGCTCAGGACTGAGGGAGTGCTGCACTGTCAGAGGGTCAGTATTGAGGGAGTGCTGCACTGTCAGAGGGTCAGTACTGAGGGAGTGCTGCACTGTCACAGGTTCAGGGCTGAGGGAGGGCTGCACTGTCAGAGGGTCAGTGCTGAGGGAGTGCTGCACTGTCAGAGGGTAAGGACTGAGGAAGTGCTGCACTGTCAGAGGGTCAGTACTGAGGGAGTGCTGCACTGTCAGAGGGTCAGGACTGAGGGAGTGCTGCACTGTCAGAGGGTCAGTATTGAGGGAGTGCTGCACTGTGAGAGGGTCAGTACTGAGGGAGTGCTGCACTGTCACAGGGTCAGTACTGAGGGAGTGCTGCACTGTCAGAGGGTCAGAACTGAGGGAGTGCTGCACTGTCACAGGGTCAGTACTGAGGGAGTGCTGCACTGTCAGAGGGTCAGTACTGAGGGAGTGCTGCACTGTCAGAGGTCTGTACTGAGGGACTGCTGCACTGTCAGAGGGTCAGTACTGAGGGAGTGCTGCACTGTCAGACGGTGAGTACTGAGGGAGTGCTGCACTGTCAGACGTTCAGTACTGAGGGAGTGATGCACTGTCAGAGGGTGAATACTGAGGGAGGGCAGCACTGTCAGAGGGTCAGTACTGAGGGAGTGCTGCACTGTCAGAGGGTCAGTACTGAGGGAGTGCTGCACTGTCAGAGGGTCAGTACTGAGGGAATGCTGCACGGTCAGAGGGTCAGTACTGTGGGAGTGCTGCACTGTCAGAGGGTCAGTACTGAGGGAGTGCTGCACTGTCAGAGGGTCCGTACTGAGGGAGTGCTGCACTGTCAGTGAGTCAGTCCTGAGGCAGTGCTGCAATGTCAGTGGGTCCGTATTGAGGGATTGCTGCACTGTCCGTGAGTCAGTACTGAGGGAGTGCCGCACTGTCAGAGGTTCAGTGCTGAGGGATTGCTGCACTGTCAGAGGGTCAGTACTGAGGGAGTGCTGCACTGTCAGCGGGTCAGAACTGAGGGAGTACTGCACTGTCAGACGGTCAGTACTGAGGGAGTGCGGCACTGTCAGAGGGTCAGTAATGAGGGAGTGCTGCACTGTCAGAGCGTCCGTATTGAGAGATTGCTGCACTGTCCGTGAGTCAGTACTGAGGGAGTGCCGCACTGTCAGAGTTTCAGTGCTGAGGGATTGCTGCCCTGTCAGAGGGTCAGTACTGAGGGAGTGCTGCACTGTCAGAGGGTCAGTACTGAGGGAGTACTGCACTATCAGACGGTCAGTACTGAGGGAGTGCGGCACTGTCAGAGGGTCAGTACTGAGGGAGTGCTGCACTTTCAGAGAGTCAGTACTGAGGGAGTGCTGCACTGTCAGACGGTAAGTACTGAGGGAGTGCGGCACTGTCAGACGGTAAGTACTGAGGGAGTGCGGCACTGTCAGAGGGTCAGTACTGAGGGAGTGTTGCACTGTCAGAGGGTCAGTACTGAGGGAGTGCTGCACTGTCAGAGTGTCAATACTGAGGGAGAGCTGCACTGTGAGAGGGTCAGTACTGAGGGAGTGCTGCACTGTCAGAGGTTCAGTGCTGAGGGAGTGCTGCACTGTCAGAGGGTCAGTACTGAGGGAGTGCTGCACTGTCAGATGGTCCGTACTGAGGGAGTGCTGCACTGTCAGAGGTTCAGTACTGAAGGTGTGCTGCACTGTCAGAGGTTCAGTACTGAGGGACTGCCGCACTGTCAGAGGTTCAGTGCTGAGGGAGTGCTGCACTGTCAGAGGGTCAGGACTGAGGGAGTGCTGCACTGTCAGAGGGTCAGTACTGAGGGAGTGCTGCACCGTCAGAGGGTCAGGACTGAGGGAGTGCTGCACTGTGAGAGGGTCAGTACAGAGGGAATGCTGCACTGTCAGAGGGTCAGTACTGAGGGAGTGCTGCATTGTCATCGGGTCAGTACTGAGGCAGTGCTGCACTGTCAGAGGGTCAGAACTGAGGGAGTGCTGCACTGTCACAGGGTCAGTACTGAGGGAGAGCTGCACTGTCAGAGGGTCAGTACTGAGGGAGTGCTGCACTGTCAGACGGTGAGTACTGAGGGAGTGCTGCACTGTCAGAGGGTCAGGACTGAGGGAGTGCTGCACTGTCAGAGGTTCAGTACTGAGGGAGTGCTGCACTGTCAGAGGGTTAGTACTGAGCGAGTGGTGCACTGTCACAGGGTCAATACTGAGGGAGGGCTGCACTGTCAGAGGGTCAGTACTGAGGGAGTGCTGCACTGTCAGAGGGTCAGTACTGAGGGAGTGCTGCACTGTCAGTGGGTTAGTACTGAGGGAATGCTGCACTGTCAGAGGGTCAGTACTGAGGGAGTGCTGCACTGTCAGAGGGTCAGTACTGAGGGAGTGCTGCACTGTCAGAGGGTCCGTACTGAGGGAGTGCTGCACTGTGAGTGAGTCAGTACTGAGGGAGTGCTGCACTGTCAGTGGGTCAGTAATGAGGGAGCGCTGCACTGTCAGAGAGTCAGTACTGAGGGAGTGCTGCACTGTCAGAGGGTCAGTACTGAGGGAGTGCTGGACTGTTGGAGGGTCAGTACTGAGGGAGTGCTGCACTGTCAGATGGTCAGTACTGAGGGAGTGCTGCATTGTCAGAGGGTCAGTACTGAGGGATTGCTGCACTGTCAGAGGGTCCGTACTGAGGGAGTGCTGCACTGTCAGAGGGTCAGTACTGAGGGAGTGCTGCACTGTCAGAGAGTCAGTACTGAGGGAGTGCTGCACTGTCAGAGGGTCAGTACTGAGGGAGTGCAGCACTGTCAGATGGTCAGTACTGAGGGAGTGCTGCATTGTCAGAGGGTCAGTACTGAGGGAGTGCTGCATTGTCAGAGGCTCAGGACTGAGGGAGTACTGCACTGTCAGAGGGTCAGTATTGAGGGAGTGCTGCACTGTCAGAGGGTCAGTACTGAGGGAGTGCTGCACTGTCAGAGGGTCAGTACTGAGGGAGTGCTGTACTGTCAGAGGGTCAGTACTGAGGGAGTGCTGCACTGTCAGAGGGTCAGTACTGAGGGAGTGCTGCACTGTCAGAGGATCAGGACTGAGGGAGGGCTGCACTGTCAGAGGGTCAGTACTGAGGGAGTGCTGCACTGTCAGAGGGTCAGGACTGAGGGAGTGCTGCACTGTCAGAGGGTCAGTACTGAGGGAGTGCTGCAGTGTCAGAGGGTCAGTACTGAGGGAGTGCTGCACTGTCAGAAGGTCAGTACTGAGGGAGTGCTGCACTGTGAGAGGGTCAGAACTGAGGGAGCGCTGCACTGTCACAGGGTCAGTACTGAGGGAGTGCTGCACTGTCAGAGGGTCACTACTGAGGGAGTGCTGCACTGTCAGAGGTCTGTACTGAGGGTCTGCTGCACTGTCAGAGGGTCAGCACTGAGCGAGTGGTGCACTGTCAGAGGGTCAATACTGAGGGAGGGCTGCACTGTCAGAGGGTCAGTACAGAGGGAGTGCTGCACTGTCAGAGGGTCAGTACTGAGGGAGTGCTGCACTGTCAGTGGGTCAGTACTGAGGGAATGCTGCACTGTCAGAGGTTCAGTACTGTGGGAGTGCTGCACTGTCAGAGGGTCAGTACTGAGGGAGTGCTGCACTGTCAGAGGGTCCGTACTGAGGGAGTGCTGCAGTGTCAGAGGGTCAGTACTGAGGGAGTGCTGCACTGTCAGTGAGTCAGTACTGAGGGAGTGCTGCACTGTCAGAGAGTCAGTACTGAGGGAGCGCTGCACTGTCAGAGAGTCAGTGCTGAGGGAGTGCTGCACTGTCAGAGGGTCAGTACTGAAGGAGTGCTGCACTGTCAGTGAGTCAGTACTGAGGGAGTGCTGCACTGTCAGTGGGTCAGTACTGAGGGAGTGCTGCACTCTCAGAGGGTCAGTACTGAGGGAGTGCTGCACTGTCAGTGAGTCAGTACTGAGGGAGTGCTGCACTGTCAGCGGGTCAGTACTGAGGGAGTGCTGCACTGTCAATGAGTCAGTACTGAGGGAGTGCTGCACTGTCAGTGGGTCAGTACTGAGGGAGCGCTGCACTGTCAGAGAGTCAGTACTGAGGGAGTGCTGCACTGTCAGAGGGTCAGTACTGAGGGAGTGCTGCAGTGTCAGAGGGTCAGTTCTGAGGGAGTGCTGCAGTGTCAGAGGGTCAGTACTGAGGGAGCGCTGCACTGTCAGAGAGTCAGTACTGAGGGAGTGCTGCACTGTCAGAGGGTCAGTACTGAGGGAGTGCTGCACTGTCAGAGGGTCAGTACTGAGGGAGTGCTGCAGTATCAGAGGGTCAGTACTGAGGGAGCGCTGCACTGTCAGAGAGTCAGTACTGAGGGAGTGCTGCACTGTCAGAGGGTCAGTACTGAGGGAGTGCTGCACTGTCAGAGGGTCAGTACTGAGGGAGTGCTGCACTGTCAGAGCGTCCGTATTGAGGGATTGCTGCACTGTCCGTGAGTCAGTACTGAGGGAGTGCCGCACTGTCAGAGTTTCAGTGCTGAGGGATTGCTGCACTGTCAGAGGGTCAGTACTGAGGGAGTGCTGCACTGTCAGAGGGTCAGTACTGAGGGAGTACTGCACTATCAGACGGTCAGTACTGAGGGAGTGCGGCACTGTCAGAGGGTCAGTACTGAGGGAGTGCTGCACTTTCAGAGAGTCAGTACTGAGGGAGTGCTGCACTGTCAGACGGTAAGTACTGAGGGAGTGCGGCACTGTCAGACGGTAAGTACTGAGGGAGTGCGGCACTGTCAGAGGGTCAGTACTGAGGGAGTGCTGCACTGTCAGAGAGTCAGTACTGAGGGAGTGCTGCACTGTCAGACTGTCAGTACTGAGGGAGTGTTGCACTGTCAGAGGGTCAGTACTGAGGGAGTGCTGCACTGTCAGAGTGTCAATACTGAGGGAGAGCTGCACTGTGAGAGGGTCAGTACTGAGGGAGTGCTGCACTGTCAGAGGTTCAGTGCTGAGGGAGTGCTGCACTGTCAGAGGGTCAGTACTGAGGGAGTGCTGCACTGTCAGATGGTCCGTACTGAGGGAGTGCTGCACTGTCAGAGGTTCAGTACTGAAGGTGTGCTGCACTGTCAGAGGTTCAGTACTGAGGGACTGCCGCACTGTCAGAGGTTCAGTGCTGAGGGAGTGCTGCACTGTCAGAGGGTCAGTACTGAGGGAGTGCTGCACTATCAGAGGGTCAGTACTGAGGGATTGCTGCACTGTCAGTGAGTCAGTACTGAGGGAGTGCTGCACTGTCAGAGGGTCAGTACTGAGGGAGCGCTGGACTGTCAGAGAGTCAGTACAGAGGGAGTGCTGCACTATCAGAGGATCTGGACTGAGGGAGGGCTGCACTGTCAGAGGGTCAGGACTGAGGGAGTGCTGCACTGTCAGAGGGTCAGTACTGAGGGAGTGCTGCACCGTCAGAGGGTCAGGACTGAGGGAGTGCTGCACTGTGAGAGGGTCAGTACAGAGGGAGTGCTGCACTGTCAGAGGGTCAGTACTGAGGGAGTGCTGCATTGTCATCGGGTCAGTACTGAGGCAGTGCTGCACTGTCAGAGGGTCAGAACTGAGGGAGTGCTGCACTGTCACAGGGTCAGTACTGAGGGAGTGCTGCACTGTCAGAGGGTCAGTACTGAGGGAGTGCTGCACTGTCAGACGGTGATTACTGAGGGAGTGCTGCACTGTCAGAGGGTCAGGACTGAGGGAGTGCTGCACTGTCAAAGGTTCAGTACTGAGGGAGTGCTGCACTGTCAGAGGGTTAGTACTGAGCGAGTGGTGCACTGTCACAGGGTCAATACTGAGGGAGGGCTGCACTGTCAGAGGGTCAGTACTGAGGGAGTGCTGCACTGTCAGAGGGTCAGTACTGAGGGAGTGCTGCACTGTCAGTGGGTTAGTACTGAGGGAATGCTGCACTGTCAGAGGGTCAGTACTGTGGGACTGCTGCACTGTCAGAGGGTCAGTACTGAGGGAGTGCTGCACTGTCAGAGGGTCCGTACTGAGGGAGTGCTGCACTGTGAGTGCGTCAGTACTGAGGGAGTGCTGCACTGTCAGTGGGTCAGTAATGAGGGAGCGCTGCACTGTCAGAGAGTCAGTACTGAGGGAGTGCTGCACTGTCAGAGGGTCAGTACTGAGGGAGTGCTGGACTGTTGGAGGGTCAGTACTGAGGGAGTGCTGCACTGTCGTATGGTGAGTACTGAGGGAGTGCTGCATTGTCAGAGGGTCAGTACTGAGGGATTGCTGCACTGTCAGAGGGTCCGTACTGAGGGAGTGCTGCACTGTCAGAGGGTCAGTACTGAGGGAGTGCTGCACTGTCAGAGAGTCAGTACTGAGGGAGTGCTGCACTGTCAGAGGGTCAGTACTGAGGGAGTGCAGCACTGTCAGATGGTCAGTACTGAGGGAGTGCTGCATTGTCAGAGGGTCAGTACTGAGGGAGTGCTGCATTGTCAGAGGCTCAGGACTGAGGGAGTACTGCACTGTCAGAGGGTCAGTATTGAGGGAGTGCTGCACTGTCAGAGGGTCAGTACTGAGGGAGTGCTGCACTGTCAGAGGGTCAGTACTGAGGGAGTGCTGTACTGTCAGAGGGTCAGTACTGAGGGAGTGCTGCACTGTCAGAGGGTCAGTACTGAGGGAGTGCTGCACTGTAAGAGGATCAGGACAGAGGGAGGGCTGCACTGTCAGAGGGTCAGTACTGAGGGAGTGCTGCACTGTCAGAGGGTCAGGACTGAGGGAGTGCTGCACTGTCAGAGGGTCAGTACTGAGGGAGTGCTGCAGTGTCAGAGGGTCAGTACTGAGGGAGTGCTGCACTGTCAGAAGGTCAGTACTGAGGGAGTGCTGCACTGTGAGAGGGTCAGAACTGAGGGAGTGCTGCACTGTCACAGGGTCAGTACTGAGGGAGTGCTGCACTGTCAGAGGGTCACTACTGAGGGAGTGCTGCACTGTCAGAGGTCTGTACTGAGGGTCTGCTGCACTGTCAGAGGGTCAGTACTGAGCGAGTGGTGCACTGTCAGAGGGTCAGTACTGAGGGAGTGCTGCACTGTCAGAGGGTCAGTACTGAGGGAATGCTGCACTGTCAGAGGTTCAGTACTGTGGGAGTGCTGCACTGTCAGAGGGTCAGTACTGAGGGAGTGCTGCACTGTCAGAGAGTCAGTACTGAGGGAGCGCTGCACTGTCAGAGAGTCAGTGCTGAGGGAGTGCTGCACTGTCAGAGGGTCAGTACTGAAGGAGTGCTGCACTGTCAGTGAGTCAGTACTGAGGGAGTGCTGCACTGTCAGTGGGTCAGTACTGAGGGAGTGCTGCACTCTCAGAGGGTCAGTACTGAGGGAGTGCTGCACTGTCAGTGAGTCAGTACTGAGGGAGTGCTGCACTGTCAGCGGGTCAGTACTGAGGGAGTGCTGCACTGTCAATGAGTCAGTACTGAGGGAGTGCTGCACTGTCAGTGGGTCAGTACTGATGGAGCGCTGCACTGTCAGAGAGTCAGTACTGAGGGAGTGCTGCAGTGTCAGAGGGTCAGTACTGAGGGAGTGCTGCACTGTCAGAGAGTCAGTACTGAGGGAGTGCTGCACTGTCAGAGGGTCAGTACTGAGGGAGTGCTGCACTGTCAGAGGGTCAGCACTGAGGGAGTGCTGCACTGTCAGAGGGTCAGCACTGAGGGAGTGCTGCAGTGTCAGAGGGTCAGTACTGAGGGAGTGCTGCACTGTCAGAGGGTCAGTACTGAGGGAGTGCTGCACTGTCAGAGGGTCAGCACTGAGGGAGTGCTGCGCTGTCAGTGGGTCAGTACTGAGGGAGTGCTGCACTGTCAGTGGGTCAGTACTGAGGGAGTGCTGCACTGTCCGTGAGTCAGTACTGAGGGAGTGCCGCACTGTCAGAGGTTCAGTGCTGAAGGATTGCTTCACTGTCAGAGGGTCAGTACTGAGGGAGTGCTGCACTGTCAGAGGGTCAGTACTGAGGGAGTACTGCACTGTCAGACGGTCAGTACTGAGGGAGTGCGGCACTGTCAGAGGGTCAGTACTGAGGGAGTGCTGCACTGTCAGAGAGTCAGTACTGAGGGAGTGCTGCACTGTCAGACTGTCAGTACTGAGGGAGTGCTGCACTGTCAGAGAGTCAGTACTGAGGGAGTGCTGCACTGTCAGAGGGTCAGTACTGAGGGAGTGCTGCACTGTCAGAGGGTCAGTACTGAGGGAGTGCTGCACTGTCAGAGCGTCCGTATTGAGGGATTGCTGCACTGTCCGTGAGTCAGTACTGAGGGAGTGCCGCACTGTCAGAGTTTCAGTGCTGAGGGATTGCTGCACTGTCAGAGGGTCAGTACTGAGGGAGTGCTGCACTGTCAGAGGGTCAGTACTGAGGGAGTACTGCACTATCAGACGGTCAGTACTGAGGGAGTGCGGCACTGTCAGAGGGTCAGTACTGAGGGAGTGCTGCACTTTCAGAGAGTCAGTACTGAGGGAGTGCTGCACTGTCAGACGGTAAGTACTGAGGGAGTGCGGCACTGTCAGACGGTAAGTACTGAGGGAGTGCGGCACTGTCAGAGGGTCAGTACTGAGGGAGTGCTGCACTGTCAGAGAGTCAGTACTGAGGGAGTGCTGCACTGTCAGACTGTCAGTACTGAGGGAGTGTTGCACTGTCAGAGGGTCAGTACTGAGGGAGTGCTGCACTGTCAGAGTGTCAATACTGAGGGAGAGCTGCACTGTGAGAGGGTCAGTACTGAGGGAGTGCTGCACTGTCAGAGGTTCAGTGCTGAGGGAGTGCTGCACTGTCAGAGGGTCAGTACTGAGGGAGTGCTGCACTGTCAGATGGTCCGTACTGAGGGAGTGCTGCACTGTCAGAGGTTCAGTACTGAAGGTGTGCTGCACTGTCAGAGGTTCAGTACTGAGGGACTGCCGCACTGTCAGAGGTTCAGTGCTGAGGGAGTGCTGCACTGTCAGAGGGTCAGTACTGAGGGAGTGCTGCACTATCAGTGGGTCAGTACTGAGGGATTGCTGCACTGTCAGTGAGTCAGTACTGAGGGAGTGCTGCACTGTCAGAGGGTCAGTACTGAGGGAGCGCTGGACTGTCAGAGAGTCAGTACAGAGGGAGTGCTGCACTATCAGAGGATCTGGACTGAGGGAGGGCTGCACTGTCAGAGGGTCAGTACTGAGGGAGTGCTGCACTGTCAGAGGGTCAGGACTGAGGGAGTGCTGCACTGTCAGAGGGTCAGTACTGAGGGAGTGCTGCACCGTCAGAGGGTCAGGACTGAGGGAGTGCTGCACTGTGAGAGGGTCAGTACAGAGGGAGTGCTGCACTGTCAGAGGGTCAGTACTGAGGGAGTGCTGCATTGTCATCGGGTCAGTACTGAGGCAGTGCTGCACTGTCAGAGGGTCAGAACTGAGGGAGTGCTGCACTGTCACAGGGTCAGTACTGAGGGAGTGCTGCACTGTCAGAGGGTCAGTACTGAGGGACTGCTGCACTGTCAAAGGTTCAGTACTGAGGGAGTGCTGCACTGTCAGAGGGTCAGTACTGAGGGAGTGCTGCACTGTCAGTGGGTTAGTACTGAGGGAATGCTGCACTGTCAGAGGGTCAGTACTGTGGGACTGCTGCACTGTCAGAGGGTCAGTACTGAGGGAGTGCTGCACTGTCAGAGGGTCCGTACTGAGGGAGTGCTGCACTGTGAGTGCGTCAGTACTGAGGGAGTGCTGCACTGTCAGTGGGTCAGTAATGAGGGAGCGCTGCACTGTCAGAGAGTCAGTACTGAGGGAGTGCTGCACTGTCAGAGGGTCAGTACTGAGGGAGTGCTGGACTGTTGGAGGGTCAGTACTGAGGGAGTGCTGCACTGTCGTATGGTCAGTACTGAGGGAGTGCTGCATTGTCAGAGGGTCAGTACTGAGGGATTGCTGCACTGTCAGAGGGTCCGTACTGAGGGAGTGCTGCACTGTCAGAGGGTCAGTACTGAGGGAGTGCTGCACTGTCAGAGAGTCAGTACTGAGGGAGTGCTGCACTGTCAGAGGGTCAGTACTGAGGGAGTGCAGCACTGTCAGATGGTCAGTACTGAGGGAGTGCTGCATTGTCAGAGGGTCAGTACTGAGGGAGTGCTGCATTGTCAGAGGCTCAGGACTGAGGGAGTACTGCACTGTCAGAGGGTCAGTATTGAGGGAGTGCTGCACTGTCAGAGGGTCAGTACTGAGGGAGTGCTGCACTGTCAGAGGGTCAGTACTGAGGGAGTGCTGTACTGTCAGAGGGTCAGTACTGAGGGAGTGCTGCACTGTCAGAGGGTCAGTACTGAGGGAGTGCTGCACTGTAAGAGGATCAGGACTGAGGGAGGGCTGCACTGTCAGAGGGTCAGTACTGAGGGAGTGCTGCACTGTCAGAGGGTCAGGACTGAGGGAGTGCTGCACTGTCAGAGGGTCAGTACTGAGGGAGTGCTGCAGTGTCAGAGGGTCAGTACTGAGGGAGTGCTGCACTGTCAGAAGGTCAGTACTGAGGGAGTGCTGCACTGTGAGAGGGTCAGAACTGAGGGAGTGCTGCACTGTCACAGGGTCAGTACTGAGGGAGTGCTGCACTGTCAGAGGGTCACTACTGAGGGAGTGCTGCACTGTCAGAGGTCTGTACTGAGGGTCTGCTGCACTGTCAGAGGGTCAGTACTGAGCGAGTGGTGCACTGTCAGAGGGTCAGTACTGAGGGAGTGCTGCACTGTCAGAGGGTCAGTACTGAGGGAATGCTGCACTGTCAGAGGTTCAGTACTGTGGGAGTGCTGCACTGTCAGAGGGTCAGTACTGAGGGAGTGCTGCACTGTCAGAGAGTCAGTACTGAGGGAGCGCTGCACTGTCAGAGAGTCAGTGCTGAGGGAGTGCTGCACTGTCAGAGGGTCAGTACTGAAGGAGTGCTGCACTGTCAGTGAGTCAGTACTGAGGGAGTGCTGCACTGTCAGTGGGTCAGTACTGAGGGAGTGCTGCACTCTCAGAGGGTCAGTACTGAGGGAGTGCTGCACTGTCAGTGAGTCAGTACTGAGGGAGTGCTGCACTGTCAGCGGGTCAGTACTGAGGGAGTGCTGCACTGTCAATGAGTCAGTACTGAGGGAGTGCTGCACTGTCAGTGGGTCAGTACTGATGGAGCGCTGCACTGTCAGAGAGTCAGTACTGAGGGAGTGCTGCAGTGTCAGAGGGTCAGTACTGAGGGAGTGCTGCACTGTCAGAGAGTCAGTACTGAGGGAGTGCTGCACTGTCAGAGGGTCAGTACTGAGGGAGTGCTGCACTGTCAGAGGGTCAGTACTGAGGGAGTGCTGCAGTATCAGAGGGTCAGTACTGAGGGAGCGCTGCACTGTCAGAGAGTCAGTACTGAGGGAGTGGAGCACTGTCAGAGGGTCAGTACTGAGGGAGTGCTGCACTGTCAGAGGGTCAGTACTGAGGGAGTGCTGCAGTGTCAGAGGGTCAGTACTGAGGGAGTGCTGCACTGTCAGTGAGTCAGTACTGAGGGAGTGCTGCGCTGTCAGTGGGTCAGTACTGAGGGAGTGCTGCACTGTCAGTGGGTCAGTACTGAGGGAGTGCTGCACTGTCCGTGAGTCACTACTGAGGGAGTGCCGCACTGTCAGAGGTTCAGTGCTGAAGGATTGCTTCACTGTCAGAGGGTCAGTACTGAGGGAGTGCTGCACTGTCAGAGGGTCAGTACTGAGGGAGTACTGCACTGTCAGACGGTCAGTACTGAGGGAGTGCGGCACTGTCAGAGGGTCAGTACTGAGGGAGTGCTGCACTGTCAGAGAGTCAGTACTGAGGGAGTGCTGCACTGTCAGACTGTCAGTACTGAGGGAGTGCTGCACTGTCAGAGAGTCAGTACTGAGGGAGTGCTGCACTGTCAGAGTGTCAATACTGAGGGAGAGCTGCACTGTGAGAGGGTCAGTACTGAGGGAGTGCTGCACTGTCAGAGGGTCAGTACTGAGGGAGTGCTGCACTGTCAGAGAGTCAGTACTGAGGGAGTGCTGCACTGTCAGACTGTCAGTACTGAGGGAGTGCTGCACTGTCAGAGGGTCAGTACTGAGGGAGTGCTGAACTGTCAGAGGTTCAGTGCTGAGGGAGTGCTGCACTGTCAGAGGGTCAGTACTGAGGGAGTGCTGCACTGTCAGAGGGTCCGTACTGAGGGAGTGCTGCACTGTCAGAGGTTCAGTACTGAAGGTGTGCTGCACTGTCAGAGGTTCAGTACTGAGGGACTGCCGCACTGTCAGAGGTTCAGTGCTGAGGGAGTGCTGCACTGTCAGAGGGTCAGTACTGAGGGAGTGCTGCGCTGTCAGTGGGTCAGTACTGAGGGAGTGCTGCACTGTCAGTGGGTCAGTACTGAGGGAGTGCTGCACTGTCCGTGAGTCAGTACTGAGGGAGTGCCGCACTGTCAGAGGTTCAGTGCTGAAGGATTGCTTCACTGTCAGAGGGTCAGTACTGAGGGAGTGCTGCACTGTCAGAGGGTCAGTACTGAGGGAGTACTGCACTGTCAGACGGTCAGTACTGAGGGAGTGCGGCACTGTCAGAGGGTCAGTACTGAGGGAGTGCTGCAATGTCAGAGAGTCAGTACTGAGGGAGTGCTGCACTGTCAGACTGTCAGTACTGAGGGAGTGCTGCACTGTCAGAGAGTCAGTACTGAGGGAGTGCTGCACTGTCAGAGTGTCAATACTGAGGGAGAGCTGCACTGTGAGAGGGTCAGTACTGAGGGAGTGCTGCACTGTCAGAGGGTCAGTACTGAGGGAGTGCTGCACTGTCAGAGAGTCAGTACTGAGGGAGTGCTGCACTGTCAGACTGTCAGTACTGAGGGAGTGCTGCACTGTCAGAGGGTCAGTACTGAGGGAGTGCTGAACTGTCAGAGGTTCAGTGCTGAGGGAGTGCTGCACTGTCAGAGGGTCAGTACTGAGGGAGTGCTGCACTGTCAGAGGGTCCGTACTGAGGGAGTGCTGCACTGTCAGAGGTTCAGTACTGAAGGTGTGCTGCACTGTCAGAGGTTCAGTACTGAGGGACTGCCGCACTGTCAGAGGTTCAGTGCTGAGGGAGTGCTGCACTGTCAGAGGGTCAGTACTGAGGGAGTGCTGCACTGTCAGAGGGTCCGTACTGAGGGAGTGCTGCACTGTCAGTGAGTCAGTACTGAGGGAGTGCTGCACTGTCAGAGGGTCAGTACTGAGGGAACGCTGGACTGTCAGAGAGTCAGTACTGAGGGAGTGCTGCACTGTCAGAGGGTCAGTACTGAGGGAGTGCTGCATTGTCAGAGGCTCAGGACTGAGGGAGTACTGCACAGTCAGAGGGTCAGTATTGAGGGAGCGCTGCACTGTCAGAGGGTCAGTACTGAGGGAGTGCTGCACTGTCAGAGGGTCAGTATTGAGGGAGTGCTGCACTGTGAGAGGGTCAGTACAGAGGG
This sequence comes from Prionace glauca, assembly GCA_037974335.1. NCBI lineage: Eukaryota > Metazoa > Chordata > Chondrichthyes > Carcharhiniformes > Carcharhinidae > Prionace > Prionace glauca. The sequence continues at coordinate 8,608,330 of CM075734.1, forward strand.
AGTGCTGCACTATCAGAGGATCTGGACTGAGGGAGGGCTGCACTGTCAGAGGGTCAGTACTGAGGGAGTGCTGCACTGTCAGAGGGTCAGGACTGAGGGAGTGCTGCACTGTCAGAGGGTCAGTACTGAGGGAGTGCTGCACCGTCAGAGGGTCAGGACTGAGGGGGTGCTGCACTGTCAGAGGGTCAGTATTGAGGGAGTGCTGCACTGTGAGAGGGTCAGTACAGAGGGAGTGCTGCACTGTCAGAGGGTCAGTGCTGAGGGAGTGCTGCATTGTCATAGGGTCAGTCCTGAGGCAGTGCTGCACTGTCAGAGGGTCAGAACTGAGGGAGTGCTGCACTGTCACAGGGTCAGTACTGAGGGAGTGCTGCACTGTCAGAGGGTCAGTACTGAGGGAGTCCTGCACTGTCAGACGGTGAGTACTGAGGGAGTGCTGCACTGTCAGAGGGTCAGGACTCAGGGAGTGCTGCACTGTCAGAGGTTCAGTACTGTGGGAGTGCTGCACTGTCAGAGGGTTAGTACTGAGCGAGTGGTGCACTGTCACAGGGTCAATACTGAGGGAGGGCTGCACTGTCAGAGGGTCAGTACTGAGGGAGTGCTGCACTGTCAGAGGGTCAGTACTGAGGGAGTGCTGCACTGTCAGTGGGTCAGTACTGAGGGAATGCTGCACTGTCAGAGGGTCAGTACTGTGGGAGTGCTGCACTGTCAGAGGGTCAGTACTGAGGGAGTGCTGCATTGTCAGAGGGTCCGTACTGAGGGAGTGCTGCACTGTGAGTGAGTCAGTACTGAGGGAGTGCTGCACTGTCAGTGGGTCAGTACTGAGGGAGCGCTGCACTGTCAGAGAGTCAGTACTGAGGGAGTGCTGCACTGTCAGAGGGTCAGTACTGAGGGAGTGCTGGACTGTTGGAGGGTCAGTACTGAGGGAGTGCTGCACTGTCAGATAGTCAGTACTGAGGGAGTGCTGCATTGTCAGAGTGTCAGTACTGAGGGATTGCTGCACTGTCAGAGGGTCCGTACTGAGGGAGTGCTGCACTGTCAGAGGGTCAGTACTGAGGGAGTGCTGCACTGTCAGAGAGTCAGTACTGAGGGAGTGCTGCACTGTCAGAGGGTCAGTACTGAGGGAGTGCTGCACTGTCAGAGGGTCAGTACTGAGGGAGTGCTGCACTGTCAGAGGGTCAGTACTGAGGGAGTGCTGCATTGTCAGAGGCTCAGGACTGAGGGAGTACTGCACTTTCAGAGGGTCAGTATTGAGGGAGTGCTGCACTGTCAGAGGGTCAGTACTGAGGGAGTGCTGCACTGTCAGAGGGTCAGTACTGAGGGAGTGCTGTACTGTCAGAGGGTCAGGACTGAGGGAGTGCTGCACTGTCAGAGGGTCAGTATTGAGGGAGTGCTGCACTGTGAGAGGGTCAGTACAGAGGGAGTGCTGCACTATCAGAGGATCTGGACTGAGGGAGGGCTGCACTGTCAGAGGGTCAGTACTGAGGGAGTGCTGCACTGTCAGAGGGTCAGGACTGAGGGAGTGCTGCACTGTCAGTGGGTCAGTACTGAGGGAGTGCTGCACTGTCAGAGGATCAGTACTGAGGGAGTGCTGCACCGTCAGAGGGTCAGGACTGAGGGAGTGCTGCACTGTCAGAGGGTCAGTATTGAGGGAGTGCTGCACTGTGAGAGGGTCAGTACAGAGGGAGTGCTGCACTGTCAGAGGGTCAGTGCTGAGGGAGTGCTGCATTGTCATAGGGGCAGTCCTGAGGCAGTGCTGCACTGTCAGAGGGTCAGAACTGAGGGAGTGCTGCACTGTCACAGGGTCAGTACTGAGGGAGTGCTGCACTGTCAGAGGGTCAGTACTGAGGGAGTCCTGCACTGTCAGACGGTGAGTACTGAGGGAGTGCTGCACTGTCAGAGGGTCAGGACTGAGGGAGTGCTGCACTGTCAGAGGTTCAGTACTGTGGGAGTGCTGCACCGTCAGACGGTTAGTACTGAGCGAGTGGTGCACTGTCACAGGGTCAATACTGAGGGAGGGCTGCACTGTCAGAGGGTCAGTACTGAGGGAGTGCTGCACTGTCAGAGGGTCAGTACTGAGGGAGTGCTGCACTGTCAGTGGGTCAGTACTGAGGGAATGCTGCACTGTCAGAGGGTCAGTACTGTGGGAGTGCTGCACTGTCAGAGGGTCAGTACTGAGGCAGTGCTGCACTATCAGAGGGTCCGTACTGAGGGAGTGCTGCACTGTGAGTGAGTCAGTACTGAGGGAGTGCTGCACTGTCAGTGGGTCAGTACTGAGGGAGCGCTGCACTGTCAGAGAGTCAGTACTGAGGGAGTGCTGCACTGTCAGAGGGTCAGTACTGAGGGAGTGCTGGACTGTTGGAGGGTCAGTACTGAGGGAGTGCTGCACTGTCAGATAGTCAGTACTGAGGGAGTGCTGCATTGTCAGAGGGTCAGTTCTGAGGGATTGCTGCACTGTCAGAGGGTCCGTACTGAGGGAGTGCTGCACTGTCAGAGGGTCAGTACTGAGGGAGTGCTGCACTGTCAGAGAGTCAGTACTGAGGGAGTGCTGCACTGTCAGAGGGTCAGTACTGAGGGAATGCTGCACTGTCAGAGGGTCAGTACTGAGGGAGTGCTGCATTGTCAGAGGCTCAGGACTGAGGGAGTACTGCACTGTCAGAGGGTCAGTATTGAGGGAGTGCTGCACTGTCAGAGGGTCAGTACTGAGGGAGTGCTGCACTGTCAGAGGGTCAGTACTGAGGGAGTGCTGTACTGTCAGAGGGTCAGGACTGAGGGAGTGCTGCACTGTCAGAGGGTCAGTACTGAGGGAGTACTGCACTGTCAGAGGATCAGGACTGAGGGAGGGCTGCACTGTCAGAGGGTCAGTACTGAGGGAGTGCTGCACTGTCAGAGGGTCAGGACTGAGGGATTGCTGCACTGTCAGAGGGTCAGTACTGAGGGAGTGCTGCACCGTCAGAGGGTCAGTACTGAGGGAGTGCTGCACTGTCAGAAGGTCAGTACTGAGGGAGTGCTGCACTGTGAGAGGGTCAGAACTGAGGGAGTGCTGCACTGTCACAGGGTCAGTACTGAGGGAGTGCTGCACTGTCAGAGGGTCAGTACTGAGGGAGTGCTGCACTGTCAGAGGTCTGTACTGAGGGTCTGCTGCACTGTCAGAGGGTCAGTGCTGAGCGAGTGGTGCACAGTCAGAGGGTCAATACTGAGGGAGTGCTGCACTGTCAGAGGGTCAGTACTGAGGGAGTGCTGCACTGTCAGAGGGTCAGTACTGAGGGAGTGCTGTACTGTCAGTGGGTCAGTACTGAGGGAATGCTGCACTGTCAGAGGGTCAGTACTGTGGGAGTGCTGCACTGTCAGAGGGTCAGTACTGAGGGAGTGCTGCACTGTCAGAGGGTCCGTACTGAGGGAGTGCTGCAGTGTCAGAGGTTCAGTACTGTGGGAGTGCTGCACTGTCAGAGGGTCAGTACTGAGGGAGTGCTGCACTGTCAGAGGGTCCGTACTGAGGGAGTGCTGCACTGTCAGAGAGTCAGTACTGAGGGAATGCTGCACTGTCAGAGGGTCAGTACTGAGGGAGTGCTGCACTGTCAGTGAGTCAGTACTGAGGGAGTGCTGCACTGTCAGTGGGTCAGTACTGAGGGAGTGCTGCACTCTCAGAGGTTCAGTACTGAGGGAGTGCTGCACTGTCTGTGAGTCAGTACTGAGGGAGTGCTGCACTGTCAGCGGGTCAGTACTGAGGGAGTGCTGCACTGTCAATGAGTCAGTACTGAGGGAGTGCTGCACTGTCAGTGGGTCAGTACTGAGGGAGCGCTGCACTGTCAGAGAGTCAGTACTGAGGGAGTGCTGCACTGTCAGAGGGTCAGTACTGAGGGTGTGCTGCAGTGTCAGAGGGTCAGTACTGAGGGAATGCTGCAGTGTCAGATGGTCAGTACTGAGGGAGCGCTGCACTGTCAGAGAGTCAGTACTGAGGGAGTGCTGCACTGTCAGAGGGTCAGTACTGAGGGAGTGCTGCACTGTCAGAGGGTCAGTACTGAGGGAGTGCTGCAGTGTCAGAGGGTCAGTACTGAGGGAGAGCTCGACTGTCAGAGGGTCAGTAATGAGGGAGTGCTGCACTGTCAGAGAGTCAGTACTGAGGCAGTGCTGCACTGTCAGAGGGTCAGTACTGAGGGAGTGCTGCACTGCCAGAGGGTCAATACTGACAGAGTGCTGCACTGTTAGATGGTCAGTACTGAGGGAGTGCTGCACTGTCGGAGGGTCAGTACTGAGGGAGTGCTGCACTGTCAGAGGGTCAGTACTGAGGGAGTGCTGCACTGTCAGATAGTCAGTACTGGGGGAGTGCTGCACTGTCAGAGGGTCAGTACTGAGGGAGTGCTGCACTGTCAGAGGTTCAGTACTGGGGGAGTGCTGCACTGTCAGAGGGTCAGTACTGGGGGAGTGCTGCACTGTCAGAGAGTCAGTTCTGAGGGAGTGCTGCACTGTCAGAGGGTCAGTACTGAAGGAGCGCTGCACTGTCAGAGAGTCAGTTCTGAGGGAGTGCTACACTGTCAGAGGGTCAGTACTGAGGGAGTGCTGCACTGTCAGAGGGTCAGTACTGAAGGAGCGCTGCACTGTCAGAGAGTCAGTTCTGAGGGAGTGCTACACTGTCAGAGGGTCAGTACTTGGGGAGTGCTGCACTGTCAGAGAGTCAGTTCTGAGGGAGTGCTGCACTGTCAGAGGGTCAGTACTGAGGGAGTGCTGCACTGTCAGAGGGTCAGTACTGAGGGAGTGCTGCACTGTCAGAGGGTCAGTACTGAGGGAATGCTGCACTGTCAGAGGGTCAGTACTGAGGGAGTGCTACAGTGTCAGAGGGTCAGTACTGAGGGAGTGCTGCACTGTCAGTGGGTCAGTACTGAGGGAGTGCTGCACTGTCAGTGGGTCAGTACTGAGGGAGTGCTGCACTGTCAGTGGGTCAGTACTGAGGGAGTGCTGCACTGTCAGTGGGTCAGTACTGAGGGAGTGCTGCACTGTCAGTGGGTCAGTACTGAGGGAGCGCTGCACTGTCAGAGAGTCAGTACTGAGGGAGTGCTGCACTGTCAGAGGGTCAGTACTGAGGGAGTGCTGCCGTGTCAGAGGGTCAGTACTGAGGGAGTGCTGCAGTGTCAGAGGGTCAGTACTGAGGGAGCGCTGCACTGTCAGAGAGTCAGTACTGAGGGAGTGCTGCACTGTCAGAGGATCAGTACTGAGGGAGTGCTGCACTGTCAGAGGGTCAGTACTGAGGGAGTGCTGCAGTGTCAGAGGGTCAGTACTGAGGAAGCGTTGCACTGTCAGAGAGTCAGTACTGAGGGAGTGCTGCACTGTCAGAGGGTCAGTACTGAGGGAGTGCTGCACTGTCAGAGGGTCAGTACTGAGGGAGTGCTGCAGTGTCAGAGGGTCAGTACTGAGGGAGTGCTGCACTGTCAATGAGTCAGTACTGAGGGAGTGCTGCACTGTCAGGGCTTCAGTACTGAGAAAGTGCTGCAGTGTCAGAGGGTCAGTACTGAGGGAGTGCTGCACTGTCAGAGGGTCAGTACTGAGGGAGTGCTGCACTGTCAGAGGGTCAGTACTGAGGGAGTGCTGCACTGTCAGATGGTCAGTACTGAGGGAGTGCTGCATTGTCAGAGGGTCAGTACTGAGGGATTGCTGCACTGTCAGAGGGTCAGTACTGAGGGAGTGCTGCACTGTCAGAGGGTCAGTACTGAGGGAGTGCTGCACTGTCAGAGGGTCAGGACTGAGGGAGTGCTGCACTGTCAGAGGGTCAGTACTGAGGGAGTGCTGCACTGTCAGAGGGTCAGTACTGAGGGAGTGCTGCACTGTCAGAGCTTCAGTACTGAGAAAGTGCTGCAGTGTCAGAGGGTCAGTACTGAGGGAGTGCTGCACTGTCAGAGGGTCAGTACTGAGGGAGTGCTGCACTGTCAGAGGGTCAGGACTGAGGGAGTGCTGCACTGTCAGAGGGTCAGTACTGAGGGAGTGCTGCACTGTCAGAGCTTCAGTACTGAGAAAGTGCTGCAGTGTCAGAGGGTCAGTACTGAGGGAGTGCTGCACTGTCAGAGGGTCAGTACTGAGGGAGTGCTGCACTGTCAGAGGGTCAGGACTGAGGGAGTGCTGCACTGTCAGAGCTTCAGTACTGAGAAAGTGCTGCAGTGTCAGAGGGTCAGTACTGAGGGAGTGCTGCAGTGTCAGAGGGTCAGTACTGAGGGAGTGCTGCAGTGTCAGAGGGTCAGTACTGAGGGAGTGCTGCACTGTCAGAGGGTCAGTACTGAGGGAGAGCTCGACTGTCAGAGGGTCAGTAATGAGGGAGTGCTGCACTGTCAGAGAGTCAGTACTGAGGCAGTGCTGCACTGTCAGAGGGTCAGTACTGAGGGAGTGCTGCACTGCCAGAGGGTCAATACTGACGGAGTGCTGCACTGTTAGATGGTCAGTACTGAGGGAGTGCTGCACTGTCAGAGGCTCAGTACTGAGGGAGTGCTGCACTGTCGGAGGGTCAGTACTGAGGGAGTGCTGCACTGTCAGAGGGTCAGTACTGAGGGAGTGCTGCACTGTCAGAGAGTCTGTACTGGGGGAGTGCTGCACTGTCAGAAGGTCAGTACTGAGGGAGTGCTGCACTGTCAGAGGTTCAGTACTGGGGGAGTGCTGCACTGTCAGAGGGTCAGTACTGGGGGAGTGCTGCACTGTCAGAGAGTCAGTACTGAGGGAGTGCTACACTGTCAGAGGGTCAGTACTGAGGGAGTGCTGCACTGTCAGAGGGTCAGTACTGAGGGAGCGCTGCACTGTCAGAGAGTCAGTTCTGAGGGAGTGCTACACTGTCAGAGGGTCAGTACTTGGGGAGTGCTGCACTGTCAGAGAGTCAGTTCTGAGGGAGTGCTGCACTGTCAGAGGGTCAGTACTGAGGGAGTGCTGCACTGTCAGAGGGTCAGTACTGAGGGAGTGCTGCACTGTCAGAGGGTCAGTACTGAGGGAGTGCTGCAGTATCAGAGGGTCAGTACTGAGGGAGCGCTGCACTGTCAGAGAGTCAGTACTGAGGGAGTGCTGCACTGTCAGAGGGTCAGTACTGAGGGAGTGCTGCACTGTCAGAGGGTCAGTACTGAGGGAGTGCTGCAGTGTCAGAGGGTCAGTACTGAGGGAGTGCTGCACTGTCAGTGAGTCAGTACTGAGGGAGTGCTGCGCTGTCAGTGGGTCAGTACTGAGGGAGTGCTGCACTGTCAGTGGGTCAGTACTGAGGGAGTGCTGCACTGTCCGTGAGTCACTACTGAGGGAGTGCCGCACTGTCAGAGGTTCAGTGCTGAAGGATTGCTTCACTGTCAGAGGGTCAGTACTGAGGGAGTGCTGCACTGTCAGAGGGTCAGTACTGAGGGAGTACTGCACTGTCAGACGGTCAGTACTGAGGGAGTGCGGCACTGTCAGAGGGTCAGTACTGAGGGAGTGCTGCACTGTCAGAGAGTCAGTACTGAGGGAGTGCTGCACTGTCAGACTGTCAGTACTGAGGGAGTGCTGCACTGTCAGAGAGTCAGTACTGAGGGAGTGCTGCACTGTCAGAGTGTCAATACTGAGGGAGAGCTGCACTGTGAGAGGGTCAGTACTGAGGGAGTGCTGCACTGTCAGAGGGTCAGTACTGAGGGAGTGCTGCACTGTCAGAGAGTCAGTACTGAGGGAGTGCTGCACTGTCAGACTGTCAGTACTGAGGGAGTGCTGCACTGTCAGAGGGTCAGTACTGAGGGAGTGCTGAACTGTCAGAGGTTCAGTGCTGAGGGAGTGCTGCACTGTCAGAGGGTCAGTACTGAGGGAGTGCTGCACTGTCAGAGGGTCCGTACTGAGGGAGTGCTGCACTGTCAGAGGTTCAGTACTGAAGGTGTGCTGCACTGTCAGAGGTTCAGTACTGAGGGACTGCCGCACTGTCAGAGGTTCAGTGCTGAGGGAGTGCTGCACTGTCAGAGGGTCAGTACTGAGGGAGTGCTGCGCTGTCAGTGGGTCAGTACTGAGGGAGTGCTGCACTGTCAGTGGGTCAGTACTGAGGGAGTGCTGCACTGTCCGTGAGTCAGTACTGAGGGAGTGCCGCACTGTCAGAGGTTCAGTGCTGAAGGATTGCTTCACTGTCAGAGGGTCAGTACTGAGGGAGTGCTGCACTGTCAGAGGGTCAGTACTGAGGGAGTACTGCACTGTCAGACGGTCAGTACTGAGGGAGTGCGGCACTGTCAGAGGGTCAGTACTGAGGGAGTGCTGCACTGTCAGAGAGTCAGTACTGAGGGAGTGCTGCACTGTCAGACTGTCAGTACTGAGGGAGTGCTGCACTGTCAGAGAGTCAGTACTGAGGGAGTGCTGCACTGTCAGAGTGTCAATACTGAGGGAGAGCTGCACTGTGAGAGGGTCAGTACTGAGGGAGTGCTGCACTGTCAGAGGGTCAGTACTGAGGGAGTGCTGCACTGTCAGAGAGTCAGTACTGAGGGAGTGCTGCACTGTCAGACTGTCAGTACTGAGGGAGTGCTGCACTGTCAGAGGGTCAGTACTGAGGGAGTGCTGAACTGTCAGAGGTTCAGTGCTGAGGGAGTGCTGCACTGTCAGAGGGTCAGTACTGAGGGAGTGCTGCACTGTCAGAGGGTCCGTACTGAGGGAGTGCTGCACTGTCAGAGGTTCAGTACTGAAGGTGTGCTGCACTGTCAGAGGTTCAGTACTGAGGGACTGCCGCACTGTCAGAGGTTCAGTGCTGAGGGAGTGCTGCACTGTCAGAGGGTCAGTACTGAGGGAGTGCTGCACTGTCAGAGGGTCCGTACTGAGGGAGTGCTGCACTGTCAGTGAGTCAGTACTGAGGGAGTGCTGCACTGTCAGAGGGTCAGTACTGAGGGAACGCTGGACTGTCAGAGAGTCAGTACTGAGGGAGTGCTGCACTGTCAGAGGGTCAGTACTGAGGGAGTGCTGCATTGTCAGAGGCTCAGGACTGAGGGAGTACTGCACAGTCAGAGGGTCAGTATTGAGGGAGCGCTGCACTGTCAGAGGGTCAGTACTGAGGGAGTGCTGCACTGTCAGAGGGTCAGTATTGAGGGAGTGCTGCACTGTGAGAGGGTCAGTACAGAGGGAGTGCTGCACTATCAGAGGATCTGGACTGAGGGAGGGCTGCACTGTCAGAGGGTCAGTACTGAGGGAGTGCTGCACTGTCAGAGGGTCAGGACTGAGGGAGTGCTGCACTGTCAGAGGGTCAGTACTGAGGGAGTGCTGCACCGTCAGAGGGTCAGGACTGAGGGGGTGCTGCACTGTCAGAGGGTCAGTATTGAGGGAGTGCTGCACTGTGAGAGGGTCAGTACAGAGGGAGTGCTGCACTGTCAGAGGGTCAGTGCTGAGGGAGTGCTGCATTGTCATAGGGTCAGTCCTGAGGCAGTGCTGCACTGTCAGAGGGTCAGAACTGAGGGAGTGCTGCACTGTCACAGGGTCAGTACTGAGGGAGTGCTGCACTGTCAGAGGGTCAGTACTGAGGGAGTCCTGCACTGTCAGACGGTGAGTACTGAGGGAGTGCTGCACTGTCAGAGGGTCAGGACTCAGGGAGTGCTGCACTGTCAGAGGTTCAGTACTGTGGGAGTGCTGCACTGTCAGAGGGTTAGTACTGAGCGAGTGGTGCACTGTCACAGGGTCAATACTGAGGGAGGGCTGCACTGTCAGAGGGTCAGTACTGAGGGAGTGCTGCACTGTCAGAGGGTCAGTACTGAGGGAGTGCTGCACTGTCAGTGGGTCAGTACTGAGGGAATGCTGCACTGTCAGAGGGTCAGTACTGTGGGAGTGCTGCACTGTCAGAGGGTCAGTACTGAGGGAGTGCTGCATTGTCAGAGGGTCCGTACTGAGGGAGTGCTGCACTGTGAGTGAGTCAGTACTGAGGGAGTGCTGCACTGTCAGTGGGTCAGTACTGAGGGAGCGCTGCACTGTCAGAGAGTCAGTACTGAGGGAGTGCTGCACTGTCAGAGGGTCAGTACTGAGGGAGTGCTGGACTGTTGGAGGGTCAGTACTGAGGGAGTGCTGCACTGTCAGATAGTCAGTACTGAGGGAGTGCTGCATTGTCAGAGTGTCAGTACTGAGGGATTGCTGCACTGTCAGAGGGTCCGTACTGAGGGAGTGCTGCACTGTCAGAGGGTCAGTACTGAGGGAGTGCTGCACTGTCAGAGAGTCAGTACTGAGGGAGTGCTGCACTGTCAGAGGGTCAGTACTGAGGGAGTGCTGCACTGTCAGAGGGTCAGTACTGAGGGAGTGCTGCACTGTCAGAGGGTCAGTACTGAGGGAGTGCTGCATTGTCAGAGGCTCAGGACTGAGGGAGTACTGCACTTTCAGAGGGTCAGTATTGAGGGAGTGCTGCACTGTCAGAGGGTCAGTACTGAGGGAGTGCTGCACTGTCAGAGGGTCAGTACTGAGGGAGTGCTGTACTGTCAGAGGGTCAGGACTGAGGGAGTGCTGCACTGTCAGAGGGTCAGTATTGAGGGAGTGCTGCACTGTGAGAGGGTCAGTACAGAGGGAGTGCTGCACTATCAGAGGATCTGGACTGAGGGAGGGCTGCACTGTCAGAGGGTCAGTACTGAGGGAGTGCTGCACTGTCAGAGGGTCAGGACTGAGGGAGTGCTGCACTGTCAGTGGGTCAGTACTGAGGGAGTGCTGCACTGTCAGAGGATCAGTACTGAGGGAGTGCTGCACCGTCAGAGGGTCAGGACTGAGGGAGTGCTGCACTGTCAGAGGGTCAGTATTGAGGGAGTGCTGCACTGTGAGAGGGTCAGTACAGAGGGAGTGCTGCACTGTCAGAGGGTCAGTGCTGAGGGAGTGCTGCATTGTCATAGGGGCAGTCCTGAGGCAGTGCTGCACTGTCAGAGGGTCAGAACTGAGGGAGTGCTGCACTGTCACAGGGTCAGTACTGAGGGAGTGCTGCACTGTCAGAGGGTCAGTACTGAGGGAGTCCTGCACTGTCAGACGGTGAGTACTGAGGGAGTGCTGCACTGTCAGAGGGTCAGGACTGAGGGAGTGCTGCACTGTCAGAGGTTCAGTACTGTGGGAGTGCTGCACCGTCAGACGGTTAGTACTGAGCGAGTGGTGCACTGTCACAGGGTCAATACTGAGGGAGGGCTGCACTGTCAGAGGGTCAGTACTGAGGGAGTGCTGCACTGTCAGAGGGTCAGTACTGAGGGAGTGCTGCACTGTCAGTGGGTCAGTACTGAGGGAATGCTGCACTGTCAGAGGGTCAGTACTGTGGGAGTGCTGCACTGTCAGAGGGTCAGTACTGAGGCAGTGCTGCACTATCAGAGGGTCCGTACTGAGGGAGTGCTGCACTGTGAGTGAGTCAGTACTGAGGGAGTGCTGCACTGTCAGTGGGTCAGTACTGAGGGAGCGCTGCACTGTCAGAGAGTCAGTACTGAGGGAGTGCTGCACTGTCAGAGGGTCAGTACTGAGGGAGTGCTGGACTGTTGGAGGGTCAGTACTGAGGGAGTGCTGCACTGTCAGATAGTCAGTACTGAGGGAGTGCTGCATTGTCAGAGGGTCAGTTCTGAGGGATTGCTGCACTGTCAGAGGGTCCGTACTGAGGGAGTGCTGCACTGTCAGAGGGTCAGTACTGAGGGAGTGCTGCACTGTCAGAGAGTCAGTACTGAGGGAGTGCTGCACTGTCAGAGGGTCAGTACTGAGGGAGTGCTGCACTGTCAGAGGGTCAGTACTGAGGGAATGCTGCACTGTCAGAGGGTCAGTACTGAGGGAGTGCTGCATTGTCAGAGGCTCAGGACTGAGGGAGTACTGCACTGTCAGAGGGTCAGTATTGAGGGAGTGCTGCACTGTCAGAGGGTCAGTACTGAGGGAGTGCTGCACTGTCAGAGGGTCAGTACTGAGGGAGTGCTGTACTGTCAGAGGGTCAGGACTGAGGGAGTGCTGCACTGTCAGAGGGTCAGTACTGAGGGAGTACTGCACTGTCAGAGGATCAGGACTGAGGGAGGGCTGCACTGTCAGAGGGTCAGTACTGAGGGAGTGCTGCACTGTCAGAGGGTCAGGACTGAGGGATTGCTGCACTGTCAGAGGGTCAGTACTGAGGGAGTGCTGCACCGTCAGAGGGTCAGTACTGAGGGAGTGCTGCACTGTCAGAAGGTCAGTACTGAGGGAGTGCTGCACTGTGAGAGGGTCAGAACTGAGGGAGTGCTGCACTGTCACAGGGTCAGTACTGAGGGAGTGCTGCACTGTCAGAGGGTCAGTACTGAGGGAGTGCTGCACTGTCAGAGGTCTGTACTGAGGGTCTGCTGCACTGTCAGAGGGTCAGTGCTGAGCGAGTGGTGCACAGTCAGAGGGTCAATACTGAGGGAGTGCTGCACTGTCAGAGGGTCAGTACTGAGGGAGTGCTGCACTGTCAGAGGGTCAGTACTGAGGGAGTGCTGTACTGTCAGTGGGTCAGTACTGAGGGAATGCTGCACTGTCAGAGGGTCAGTACTGTGGGAGTGCTGCACTGTCAGAGGGTCAGTACTGAGGGAGTGCTGCACTGTCAGAGGGTCCGTACTGAGGGAGTGCTGCAGTGTCAGAGGTTCAGTACTGTGGGAGTGCTGCACTGTCAGAGGGTCAGTACTGAGGGAGTGCTGCACTGTCAGAGGGTCCGTACTGAGGGAGTGCTGCACTGTCAGAGAGTCAGTACTGAGGGAATGCTGCACTGTCAGAGGGTCAGTACTGAGGGAGTGCTGCACTCTCAGAGGTTCAGTACTGAGGGAGTGCTGCACTGTCTGTGAGTCAGTACTGAGGGAGTGCTGCACTGTCAGCGGGTCAGTACTGAGGGAGTGCTGCACTGTCAATGAGTCAGTACTGAGGGAGTGCTGCACTGTCAGTGGGTCAGTACTGAGGGAGCGCTGCACTGTCAGAGAGTCAGTACTGAGGGAGTGCTGCACTGTCAGAGGGTCAGTACTGAGGGTGTGCTGCAGTGTCAGAGGGTCAGTACTGAGGGAATGCTGCAGTGTCAGATGGTCAGTACTGAGGGAGCGCTGCACTGTCAGAGAGTCAGTACTGAGGGAGTGCTGCACTGTCAGAGGGTCAGTACTGAGGGAGTGCTGCACTGTCAGAGGGTCAGTACTGAGGGAGTGCTGCAGTGTCAGAGGGTCAGTACTGAGGGAGAGCTCGACTGTCAGAGGGTCAGTAATGAGGGAGTGCTGCACTGTCAGAGAGTCAGTACTGAGGCAGTGCTGCACTGTCAGAGGGTCAGTACTGAGGGAGTGCTGCACTGCCAGAGGGTCAATACTGACGGAGTGCTGCACTGTTAGATGGTCAGTACTGAGGGAGTGCTGCACTGTCGGAGGGTCAGTACTGAGGGAGTGCTGCACTGTCAGAGGGTCAGTACTGAGGGAGTGCTGCACTGTCAGATAGTCAGTACTGGGGGAGTGCTGCACTGTCAGAGGGTCAGTACTGAGGGAGTGCTGCACTGTCAGAGGTTCAGTACTGGGGGAGTGCTGCACTGTCAGAGGGTCAGTACTGGGGGAGTGCTGCACTGTCAGAGAGTCAGTTCTGAGGGAGTGCTGCACTGTCAGAGGGTCAGTACTGAAGGAGCGCTGCACTGTCAGAGAGTCAGTTCTGAGGGAGTGCTACACTGTCAGAGGGTCAGTACTGAGGGAGTGCTGCACTGTCAGAGGGTCAGTACTGAAGGAGCGCTGCACTGTCAGAGAGTCAGTTCTGAGGGAGTGCTACACTGTCAGAGGGTCAGTACTTGGGGAGTGCTGCACTGTCAGAGAGTCAGTTCTGAGGGAGTGCTGCACTGTCAGAGGGTCAGTACTGAGGGAGTGCTGCACTGTCAGAGGGTCAGTACTGAGGGAGTGCTGCACTGTCAGAGGGTCAGTACTGAGGGAATGCTGCACTGTCAGAGGGTCAGTACTGAGGGAGTGCTACAGTGTCAGAGGGTCAGTACTGAGGGAGTGCTGCACTGTCAGTGGGTCAGTACTGAGGGAGTGCTGCACTGTCAGTGGGTCAGTACTGAGGGAGTGCTGCACTGTCAGTGGGTCAGTACTGAGGGAGTGCTGCACTGTCAGTGGGTCAGTACTGAGGGAGTGCTGCACTGTCAGTGGGTCAGTACTGAGGGAGCGCTGCACTGTCAGAGAGTCAGTACTGAGGGAGTGCTGCACTGTCAGAGGGTCAGTACTGAGGGAGTGCTGCCGTGTCAGAGGGTCAGTACTGAGGGAGTGCTGCAGTGTCAGAGGGTCAGTACTGAGGGAGCGCTGCACTGTCAGAGAGTCAGTACTGAGGGAGTGCTGCACTGTCAGAGGATCAGTACTGAGGGAGTGCTGCACTGTCAGAGGGTCAGTACTGAGGGAGTGCTGCAGTGTCAGAGGGTCAGTACTGAGGAAGCGTTGCACTGTCAGAGAGTCAGTACTGAGGGAGTGCTGCACTGTCAGAGGGTCAGTACTGAGGGAGTGCTGCACTGTCAGAGGGTCAGTACTGAGGGAGTGCTGCAGTGTCAGAGGGTCAGTACTGAGGGAGTGCTGCACTGTCAATGAGTCAGTACTGAGGGAGTGCTGCACTGTCAGGGCTTCAGTACTGAGAAAGTGCTGCAGTGTCAGAGGGTCAGTACTGAGGGAGTGCTGCACTGTCAGAGGGTCAGTACTGAGGGAGTGCTGCACTGTCAGAGGGTCAGTACTGAGGGAGTGCTGCACTGTCAGATGGTCAGTACTGAGGGAGTGCTGCATTGTCAGAGGGTCAGTACTGAGGGATTGCTGCACTGTCAGAGGGTCAGTACTGAGGGAGTGCTGCACTGTCAGAGGGTCAGTACTGAGGGAGTGCTGCACTGTCAGAGGGTCAGGACTGAGGGAGTGCTGCACTGTCAGAGGGTCAGTACTGAGGGAGTGCTGCACTGTCAGAGGGTCAGTACTGAGGGAGTGCTGCACTGTCAGAGCTTCAGTACTGAGAAAGTGCTGCAGTGTCAGAGGGTCAGTACTGAGGGAGTGCTGCACTGTCAGAGGGTCAGTACTGAGGGAGTGCTGCACTGTCAGAGGGTCAGGACTGAGGGAGTGCTGCACTGTCAGAGGGTCAGTACTGAGGGAGTGCTGCACTGTCAGAGCTTCAGTACTGAGAAAGTGCTGCAGTGTCAGAGGGTCAGTACTGAGGGAGTGCTGCACTGTCAGAGGGTCAGTACTGAGGGAGTGCTGCACTGTCAGAGGGTCAGGACTGAGGGAGTGCTGCACTGTCAGAGCTTCAGTACTGAGAAAGTGCTGCAGTGTCAGAGGGTCAGTACTGAGGGAGTGCTGCAGTGTCAGAGGGTCAGTACTGAGGGAGTGCTGCAGTGTCAGAGGGTCAGTACTGAGGGAGTGCTGCACTGTCAGAGGGTCAGTACTGAGGGAGAGCTCGACTGTCAGAGGGTCAGTAATGAGGGAGTGCTGCACTGTCAGAGAGTCAGTACTGAGGCAGTGCTGCACTGTCAGAGGGTCAGTACTGAGGGAGTGCTGCACTGCCAGAGGGTCAATACTGACGGAGTGCTGCACTGTTAGATGGTCAGTACTGAGGGAGTGCTGCACTGTCAGAGGCTCAGTACTGAGGGAGTGCTGCACTGTCGGAGGGTCAGTACTGAGGGAGTGCTGCACTGTCAGAGGGTCAGTACTGAGGGAGTGCTGCACTGTCAGAGAGTCTGTACTGGGGGAGTGCTGCACTGTCAGAAGGTCAGTACTGAGGGAGTGCTGCACTGTCAGAGGTTCAGTACTGGGGGAGTGCTGCACTGTCAGAGGGTCAGTACTGGGGGAGTGCTGCACTGTCAGAGAGTCAGTACTGAGGGAGTGCTACACTGTCAGAGGGTCAGTACTGAGGGAGTGCTGCACTGTCAGAGGGTCAGTACTGAGGGAGCGCTGCACTGTCAGAGAGTCAGTTCTGAGGGAGTGCTACACTGTCAGAGGGTCAGTACTTGGGGAGTGCTGCACTGTCAGAGAGTCAGTTCTGAGGGAGTGCTGCACTGTCAGAGGGTCAGTACTGAGGGAGTGCTGCACTGTCAGAGGGTCAGTACTGAGGGAGTGCTGCACTGTCAGAGGGTCAGTACTGAGGGAATGCTGCACTGTCAGAGGGTCAGTACTGAGGGAGTGCTACACTGTCAGAGGGTCAGTACTGAGGGAGTGCTGCACTGTCAGTGGGTCAGTACTGAGGGAGTGCTGCACTGTCAGTGGGTCAGTACTGAGGGAGTGCTGCACTGTCAGTGGGTCAGTACTGAGGGAGTGCTGCACTGTCAGAGGGTCAGTACTGAGGGATTGCTGCACTGTCAGAGGGTCAGTACTGAGGGAGTGCTGCACTGTCAGAGGGTCAGTACTGAGGGAGTGCTGCACTGTCAGAGGGTCAGTACTGAGGGAATGCTGCACTGTCAGAGGGTCAGTAGTGAGGGAGTGCTGCACTGTCAGAGGGTCAGTACTGAGGGAGTGCTGCACTGACAGAGGGTCAGTACTGAGGGAGTGCTGCACTGACAGAGGGTCAGTACTGAGGGAATGCTGCACTGTCAGAGGGTCAGTACTGAGGGAGTGCTGCACTGTCAGAGGGTCAGTACTGAGGGAGTGCTGCACTGTCAGAGACTGCATCTTTCTGATGAAAAGTCAGATTGAGGCGCTCAGTGTAAATGACCCCATGGAGTATCTCGCATAATGAGTGGTGGGTGCGGGGCACGACTGGGTGAATGCAGGAAACTACAGTTGGTTCTTCTATGATCTCCTGGAGTCAATATTCACCCCAATAACCAACATAACTGAAAGTTATTTCCACATTGCTGTTAATTGGAGCTTTCTGAGTGTAAATTGGCTGTTGCCTTTCCCAAAAGAACAAAACATACTTACACGGTGCTCATTTGTAAAGATTTCCCTTCGCGGTGTCGAGCTTTCTTCACTTTGGGCTTCTTGCCAAGCTCAGTAAATATGTCCAACTTCCTGTGTCCTTCAAAGGTCAGACAAGTTTTTTTTGTATTTTAGCTTGCACCAGATAAAGTGAGAGAGACAGAGACTGAGACAGAGACTGCGATTGTGCTACATGCAGACTCAAACACACACACACTCAGATTGTGACACACACACTCAGAATGAGACACACACACACACTCACATTGAGACACACACACACACACTCAGATTGAGATACACACACACACACTCAGATTGAGATACACACACACACACTCAGATTCAGATACACACACACACTCAGATTGAGACACACACACTCAGATTCAGATACACACACACACTCAGATTGAGACACACACAGACACTCAGATTCAGATACACACACACACTCAGATTCAGATACACACACACACTCAGATTGAGACACACACACACACTCAGATTCAGATACACACACACACTCAGATTGAGACACACACAGACACTCAGATTCAGATACACACACACACTCAGATTGAGACACACAAACACACTCAGATTGAGATACACACACGCATGCACACTCAGATTGAGATACACACACACACTCAGATTGAGATACACACACACACACTCAGATTCAGATACACACACACACACTCAGATTGAGATACACACACACACACTCAGATTGAGATACACACACACATGCACACTCAGACTGAGATACACACACACACAGATTGAGACACACACACACTCAGATTCAGATACACACACACACACTCAGATTGAGATACACACACACACACTCAGATTGAGATACACACACACATGAACACTCAGATTGAGATACACACACACATGCACACTCAGATTGAGATACTCACACACACACACACTCAGATTGAGATACACACACACGCACACTCAGATTGATGTACACAAACACACACTCAGATTGAGATACACACACTCAGATTGAGATACACACACACACACTCAGATTGAGATACACACATAGAAGCACACTCTGATTGAGATACACACACACTCAGATTGAGATACACACGCACACTCAGATCGAGATACACACACACTCTCAGATTGAGATACACACACACATGCACACTCAGATTGAGATACAGACACACACGCACACTGAGATTGAGATACACACACACACTCAGATTGAGATACACAGACACGCACACTCAGATTGAGATACACACACACGCACACTCAGATTGAGATACACACACATACACACACACTCAGATTGACATACACACACACGTGCACACTCAGATTGAGATACACACACACACTCAAATTAAGATATACACACACGCTCACACTCAGATTGAGATACACAAACACATGCACACTCAAATTGAGAAGCACACACACACACTCAGATTGAGACACACACACACACTCAGATTGAGATACACAGACACACACTCAGACTGAGATACACACACACGTGCACACTCAGATTGAGATACACACACACTCAGATTAAGATATACACACACACGCACACTCAGATTGAGATGAACAAACACATGCACACTCAGACTGAGATACACACACACACACTCAGGTTGAGATACACACACATACACACAGGCACATTCAGATTGAGATACACACACACACGCACACTCAGATTGAGATACACACACATACACACACACTCAGATTGAGATACAAACACATACTCAGATTGAGATATACACACACACACTCAGATTGAGGTACACACACACATGAGCATTACGAGCATTTGGAGAGGTTTGACATGATCAGGAATAGTCAGCATGGATTTGTCAAGGGCAGGTCGTGCCTTACGAGCCTAGTTGAGTTCTTCGATAATGTGACTGAACACATTGACGAAGGAAGTGCCGTGGACGTAGTGTACATGGACTTCAGCAAGGCTTTTGATAAGGTCCCCCATGCAAGACTTCTTGAGAAGGTGAGAGGGCATGGGATCCAAGGGCCTTTGGCCTTGTGGATCCAGAACTGGCTTGCCTGCAGAAGGCAGAGAGTGGTTGTGGATGGGTCTTTTTCGGAATGGAGGTCAGTCACCAGTGGGGTGCCCCAGGGATCTGTTCTGGGACCCTTGCTGTTTGTCATTTTCATAAATGACCTGGATGAGGAAGTGGAGGGATGGGTTAGCAAGTTCGCTGATGACACGTAGGTCAGCGGTGTTGTGGATGGTCTGGAAGGATGTCAAAAGTTGCAGCAGGACATAGATAGGATGCAGGAATGGGCGGAGAAGTGGCAGATGGACTTCAACGCGGATAAATGTGTAGTCGTCCATTTCGGCAGAACCAACGGGATGAACGAGTACACTATTAGGGCAGGGGTCTTAGTAGCATTGAAGAGCAGAAGGATCTCGGGGTCCGGGTTCACAGGACTCTTAAATCGGCCTCGCAGGTGGAGGAGGTGGTCAAGAAGGCGTATGGTGTACTGGCCTTCATTAATCGAGGGATTGAGTTTAGGAGTCGGGAGGTAATGCTGCAACTTTACAGGACCCTCGTCAGGCCTCATTTGGAGTACTGTGCACAGTTCTGGTCGCCTCACTATAGGAAAGACGTAGAAGCTATTGAAAGGGTGCAGAGGAGATTTACAAGGATGTTGCCTGGACTGGGAGGCATGCCTTATGAAGATAGGTTGAGGGAGCTGGGACTCTTTTCCCTGGAGAGGCGAAGGTTGAGAGGCGACCTGATAGAAGTTTATAAAATGTTGAGAGGAATAGATAGGGTGGACTCTCAGAGGCTATTTCCCCGGGTTGAAATGGTCGCTACGAGAGGACACAGATTTAAGGTGCGGGGAGGGAAGTACAGAGGTGATGTTAGGGGTAAGTTTTTCACTCAGAGGGTGGTGAGTGAATGGAATCGGCTGCCGTCATCGGTGGTGGAGGCGAACTCGCTGGGGTCTTTTAAAAGACTTCTGGATGAGTATATGGGGTTTAATGGGATTGGGGGTTATAGATAGGTTTATAGATTGGTGGGGTTGATGTGATCGGCGAAACTCGAGGGCCGAAGGGCCTGTTTGTGCTGTAATGTTCTATGTTCTATGCACTCTCAGATTGAGATGCACACACACACACTCAGATTCAGATAAACACACACACTGAGATTGAGATACACACACACACACACAGATTGAGAGACACACACCCACTCAGATTTAGCTACACACACACACACTCAGATTCAGATACACACTCACACGCACACTCAGATTGAGATACACACACACTCAGATTCAGATACACACTCACACGCACACTCAGATTGAGATGAACAAACACATGCACACTCAGACTGTGATACACACACTCAGGTTGAGATACACACACATACACGCAGACACATTCAGATTGAGATACACACACACACGCACACTCAGATTGAGATACACACACATACACACACACTCAGATTGAGATACACACACACATGCACTCTCAGATTGAGATACACACACACTCAGATTGAGGTACACACACACACACTCAGATTCAGATAAACACACACACTGAGATTGAGACACACACACACACACACAGATTGAGAGACACACACACACACTGAGATTGAGATACACACACACATGCACAGTCAGATTAAGATACACACACACACACTCAGATTGAGGTACACACACACACACTCAGATTCAGATACACACTCACACGCACACTCAGATTGAGATACACACACACACACTCAGATTGAGATACACACACACACACTCAGATTGAGGTACACACACACTCAGATTCAGATACACACTCACACGCACACTCAGATTGAGATACACACACACACACACTCAGATTGAGATACACACACACACGCACGCACACTCAGATTGAGATACAAACACACACAGACACTTAGATTGAGATACACACTCACACATTCAGATTGAGATATACACACACGCAAACTCAGATTGAGATACACAGACACATACTCAGATTGAGATACACACACACACTCAGATTGAGATACACACAGACATGCACACTCAGATTGAGGTAAAGACACACACGCACAGTCAGATTGAGATACACACACATGCACAAACGCACACTCAGATTGAGATACACACACACACAGACTCAGAATGAGGTACACACACACACTGAGATTGAGATACACACACACACACACACACTCAGATTGAGATACACACACACACTGAGATTGAGATACACACACACACGCACACTCAGATTGAGATACACACAAACACACACACACTCAGACTGAGATACACACACAAACACACTCAGATTTAGATACACACAAACATGCACACTCAGATTGAGATACAGACACACACTCAGATTGAGATAAAGACACAAACATACACTCAGATTGAGATACACACACACACTCAGATTGAGATACACACACACACTCAGATTGAGATACACACACACACACGCACACTCAGATTGAGATACACACACACACTCAGATTGAGATACACTCACACACACTCAGATTGAGAAAACACACACTCAGATTGAGATGCACACACACATGCACACACTCAGATTGAGATACATATACACATGCACACAGATTGAGATACACATACATAAATGCACACACACTCAGATTGACATACACGCACACTCAGACTGATACACACACACACACACACACACAGATTGAGACACACACACACTCAGATTCAGATACACACACACACACTCAGATTGAGATACACACACACACACTCAGATTGAGATACACACACACATGAACACTCAGATTGAGATACACACACACATGCACACTCAGATTGAGATACTCACACACACACACACACTCAGATTGAGATACACACACACGCACACTCAGATTGATGTACACAAACACACACTCAGATTGAGATACACACACTCAGATTGAGATACACACACACACACTCAGATTGAGATACACACATAGAAGCACACTCTGATTGAGATACACACACACTCAGATTGAGATACACACGCACACTCAGATCGAGATACACACACACTCTCAGATTGAGATACACACACACATGCACACTCAGATTGAGATACAGACACACACGCACACTCAGATTGAGATACACACACACACACTCAGATTGAGATACACAGACACGCACACTCAGATTGAGATACACACACACACGCACACTCAGATTGAGATACACACACATACACACACACTCAGATTGACATACACACACACGTGCACACTCAGATTGAGATACACACACACACTCAAATTAAGATATACACACACGCTCACACTCAGATTGAGATACACAAACACATGCACACTCAAATTGAGAAGCACACACACACACTCAGATTGAGACACACACACACACTCAGATTGAGATACACAGACACACACTCAGACTGAGATACACACACACGTGCACACTCAGATTGAGATACACACACACTCAGATTAAGATATACACACACACGCACACTCAGATTGAGATGAACAAACACATGCACACTCAGACTGAGATACACACACACACACTCAGGTTGAGATACACACACATACACACAGGCACATTCAGATTGAGATACACACACACACGCACACTCAGATTGAGATACACACACATACACACACACTCAGATTGAGATACAAACACATACTCAGATTGAGATATACACACACACACTCAGATTGAGGTACACACACACATGAGCATTACGAGCATTTGGAGAGGTTTGACATGATCAGGAATAGTCAGCATGGATTTGTCAAGGGCAGGTCGTGCCTTACGAGCCTAGTTGAGTTCTTCGATAATGTGACTGAACACATTGACGAAGGAAGTGCCGTGGACGTAGTGTACATGGACTTCAGCAAGGCTTTTGATAAGGTCCCCCATGCAAGACTTCTTGAGAAGGTGAGAGGGCATGGGATCCAAGGGCCTTTGGCCTTGTGGATCCAGAACTGGCTTGCCTGCAGAAGGCAGAGAGTGGTTGTGGATGGGTCTTTTTCGGAATGGAGGTCAGTCACCAGTGGGGTGCCCCAGGGATCTGTTCTGGGACCCTTGCTGTTTGTCATTTTCATAAATGAACTGGATGAGGAAGTGGAGGGATGGGTTAGCAAGTTCGCTGATGACACGAAGGTCGGCGGTGTTGTGGATGGTCTGGAAGGATGTCAAAAGTTGCAGCAGGACATAGATAGGATGCAGGAATGGGCGGAGAAGTGGCAGATGGACTTCAACGCGGATAAATGTGTAGTCGTCCATTTCGGCAGAACCAACGGGATGAACGAGTACACTATTAGGGCAGGGGTCTTAGTAGCATTGAAGAGCAGAAGGATCTCGGGGTCCGGGTTCACAGGACTCTTAAATCGGCCTCGCAGGTGGAGGAGGTGGTCAAGAAGGCGTATGGTGTACTGGCCTTCATTAATCGAGGGATTGAGTTTAGGAGTCGGGAGGTAATGCTGCAACTTTACAGGACCCTCGTCAGGCCTCATTTGGAGTACTGTGCACAGTTCTGGTCGCCTCACTATAGGAAAGACGTAGAAGCTATTGAAAGGGTGCAGAGGAGATTTACAAGGATGTTGCCTGGACTGGGAGGCATGCCTTATGAAGATAGGTTGAGGGAGCTGGGACTCTTTTCCCTGGAGAGGCGAAGGTTGAGAGGCGACCTGATAGAAGTTTATAAAATGTTGAGAGGAATAGATAGGGTGGACTCTCAGAGGCTATTTCCCCGGGTTGAAATGGTCGCTACGAGAGGACACAGATTTAAGGTGCGGGGAGGGAAGTGCAGAGGTGATGTTAGGGGTAAGTTTTTCACTCAGAGGGTGGTGAGTGAATGGAATCGGCTGCCGTCGTCGGTGGTGGAGGCGAACTCGCTGGGGTCTTTTAAAAGACTTCTGGATGAGTATATGGGGTTTAATGGGATTGGGGGTTATAGATAGGTCTATAGATTGGTGGGGTTGATGTGATCGGCGAAACTCGAGGGCCGAAGGGCCTGTTTGTGCTGTAATGTTCTATGTTCTATGCACTCTCAGATTGAGATGCACACACACACACTCAGATTCAGATAAACACACACACTGAGATTGAGATACACACACACACACACAGATTGAGAGACACACACCCACTCAGATTGAGGTACACACACACACACTCAGATTCAGATACACACTCACACGCACACTCAGATTGAGATACACACACACTCAGATTCAGATACACACTCACACGCACACTCAGATTGAGATGAACAAACACATGCACACTCAGACTGAGATACACACACTCAGGTTGAGATACACACACATACACGCAGACACATTCAGATTGAGATACACACACACACGCACACTCAGATTGAGATACTCACACATACACACACACTCAGATTGAGATACACACACACATGCACTCTCAGATTGAGATACACACACACACACTCAGATTCAGATAAACACACACACTGAGATTGAGATACACACACACACACAGATTGAGAGACACACACACACACTCAGATTCAGATAAACACACACACTGAGATTGAGATACACACACACACACACAGATTGAGAGACACACACACACACTCAGATTCAGATAAACACACACACTGAGATTGAGATACACACGCACACACACAGATTGAGAGACACACACACACACTCAGATTGAGATACACACACACACACACTCAGATTGAGATACACACACATACACACACACTCAGATTGAGATACACACACACATGCACTCTCAGATTGAGATACACACACACTCAGATTGAGGTACACACACACTCAGATTCAGATAAACACACACACTGAGATTGAGATACACACACACACACACAGATTGAGAGACACACACACACACTCAGATTGAGATACACACACACATGCACAGTCAGATTAAGATACACACACACACACTCAGATTGAGGTACACACACACTCAGATTCAGATACACACTCACACGCACACTCAGATTGAGAGACACACACACACACTCAGATTGAGATACACACACACATGCACAGTCAGATTAAGATACACACACACACACTCAGATTGAGGTACACACACACTCAGATTCAGATACACACTCACACGCACACTCAGATTGAGATACACACACACACACACTCAGATTGAGATACACATGCACACTCAGATTCAGATACACATACACACGCACACTCAGATTGAGATACACACACACACACACACACTCAGATTGAGATACACACACACGCACGCACACTCAGATTGAGATACAAACACACACAGACACTTAGATTGAGATACACACTCACACATTCAGATTGAGATATACACATACGCAAACTCAGATTGAGATACACAGACACATACTCAGATTGAGATACACACACACACTCAGATTGAGATACACACACACATGTACACTCAGATTGAGGTAAAGACACACACGCACAGTCAGATTGAGATACACACACATGCACAAACGCACACTCAGATTGAGATACACACACACACAGACTCAGAATGAGGTACACACACACACTGAGATTGAGATACACACACACACACACACTCAGATTGAGATACACACACACACTGAGATTGAGATACACACACACACGCACACTCAGATTGAGATACACACAAACATGCACACTCAGATTGAGATACAGACACACACTCAGATTGAGATAAAGACACAAACATACACTCAGATTGAGATACACACACACACTCAGATTGAGATACACACACACACTCAGATTGAGATACACACACACACTCAGATTGAGATACACTCACACACACTCAGATTGAGAAAACACACACTCAGATTGAGATGCACACACACATGCACACACTCAGATTGAGATACATATACACATGCACACAGATTGAGATACACATACATAAACGCACACACACTCAGATTGACATACACACGCACACTCAGACTGATACACACACACACACACACACTCAGATTGAGATACGCACACGCACATACTCAGATTGAGATACACATGCACACACACTCAGGTTGAGATACACACACATACAGACACACACTGAGATTGAGATACACACACACACACGCACACTCAGATTGAGATACTATCATACCCGCACACTCAGATTGAGATACACACATACACACTCAGACTGAGATACACACACACATGCACACTCGGATTGAGATACACACTAACACAAACACTCAGATTGATATACACACACACTCAGATTTAGATACACGCACACACATGTACTCTCAGATTGAGATACGCACACACACTAAGTTTGAGATGCACACACACAGTCAGATTGAGATACACACACACACACACTCAGATTGAGATACACACACACACTGAGATTGAGATACACACACACGCACACTCAGATTGAGATACACACAAACACACACACACTCAGACTGAGATACACACAAACATGCACACTCAGATTGAGATACAGACACACACTCAGATTGAGATAAAGACACAAACATACACTCAGATTGAGATACACACACACACTCAGATTGAGATACACACACACACTCAGATTGAGATACACACACACACTCAGATTGAGATACACTCACACACACTCAGATTGAGAAAACACACACTCAGATTGAGATGCACACACACATGCACACACTCAGATTGAGATACATATACACATGCACACAGATTGAGATACACATACATAAACGCACACACACTCAGATTGACATACACACGCACACTCAGACTGATACACACACACACACACACACTCAGATTGAGATACACACACGCACATACTCAGATTGAGATACACATGCACACACACTCAGGTTGAGATACACACACATACAGACACACACTGAGATTGAGATACACACACACACACGCACACTCAGATTGAGATACTATCATACCCGCACACTCAGATTGAGATACACACATACACACTCAGACTGAGATACACACACACATGCACACTCGGATTGAGATACACACTAACACAAACACTCAGATTGATATACACACACACTCAGATTTAGATACACGCACACACATGTACTCTCAGATTGAGATACGCACACACACTAAGTTTGAGATGCACACACACAGTCAGATTGAGATACACACACACATGCACACGCTCAGATTGAGGTACACATACACATGCACAGTCAGATTGAGATACACACACACGCACACTCAGATAGAGATACACACACATACACGCACACACACTCAGATTGAGATAGACATACACACACACGCACTCAGATTGAGACACACACACTCAGATTGACATAGATACACATGCACACTCAGACTGAGATACACACACACACTCAGGTTGAGATAGACACACACACGCTCAGATTGAGATACACACACACACACTCTGATTGAGATTCACACACACTCAGATTGAGATACACACACATGGACACTCAGATTGAGATACATACACACGCACACTCAGATTGAGATACACACGCACACACATTCAGATTGAGATACACTCGCACACACACTCAGATTGTGATACACACACACATGCAAACTCAGATTGAGATACACACACACACACGCACACTCAGATTGAGATACACACACACACACAGTTTGAGATACACACGCACACGCACTCAGATTAAGATACACAGACACACACACTCAGATTGAGATACACACACACACGCTCAATTTGAGATACACATGCACCACACTCAGATTGAGATACACACCACACACATGCACACTCAGATAGAGATACACACATGCACATACACGCTGAGATTGAGATACATGCACCTACACGCACACACACTCAGATTGGGAAACACCCACACACACACTCAGATTGAGATACACACAAACACACTGTCAGTTTGAGATACACACACATACACACACACACTCAGATTGAGATACATACACACACACACACTCACATTGAGATACACACACACATTCACACGCTCAGATTGATGTACATATACATACACACACACTCAGATTGAGATACACACACATTCTCAGATTGAGATAAACACACACACGCACGCTCAGATTGAGATACACACATACACGCACAGTCAGATTGAGAAACACACACACAGACACTCAGATTGAGATAAAGACATACACGCACACTCAGATTGAGATACATACACAAACACACTCAGACTGAGGTAAACACACACACGCACACACACTCAGATTGAGATACACACACACACACACTCAGATTGAGATACACACACACATATACACTCAGATTGAGATAAAGACATACACGCACACTCAGATTGAGATACATACACAAACACACTCAGACTGAGGTAAACACACACACACACACACACTCAGAATGAGACACACACACATGCACACTCAGATTGAGATACACAGACACACACTCAGACTGAGATACACACACACGTGCACACTCAGATTGGGATACACAAACAAATGCACACTCAGATTGAGATACACACACACACACACTCAGGTTGAGATACACATATATGCACACACGCACACTCAGATTGAGATACACACACACACGCAGACTCAGAATGAGGTACACACACACACTCAGATTGAGATACACACACACGCACACTCAGATTGAGATACACACACACACACACTCAGATTGAGATAAACACACACACTCTCAGATTGAGATACACACACACACTCTCAGATTGAGATACACACACACACACACTCAGATTGAGATGCACACACACATGCACACAGTCAGATTGAGATACACATTCACATGCACACTCAGATTGAGATACACACACATACACGCACACACACTCAGATTGAGACACACACACTCAGATTGACATATACACGCACACTCAGACTGATACACACACACACACTCAGAATGAGACACACACACACGCACACTCAGATTGAGATACACAGACACACACTCAGACTGAGATAGACACACAAGTGCACACTCAGATTGGGAGACATACACACACTCAGATTGAGATACACAAACACATGCACACACAGATTGAGCTACACACACGCACACAGTTTGAAATACACACACACACTCAGATTGAGATACACATACACATGCACACTCAGATTGAGATACACACACATACACGCATGCACACTCAGATTGAGACACACAGACTCAGATTGACATACACACGCACACTCAGACTGATACACACATACACACACACACACACACACACACTCAGATTGAGATACACACACACACACTCAGATTCAGATACACACGCATACTCAGATTGAGATACACACATATACTCAGATTGAGATACACACACACACGCACACTCAGATTGAGATACACACACACACACTCAGATTGAGATACACACACATACTCAGATTGAGATACACACACATACTCAGATTGAGATACACACACACTCAGATTGAGATACACACACATACTCAGATTGAGATACACACTCACACAAACACTCAGATTGATATACTCACACACACTCAGATTTAGATACACACACACACACGCACACTCAGATTGAGATATGCACACACACTAAGATTGAGATGCTCACACACACTCAGACTGAGGTACACATACACATACACGCGCTCAGATTGAGGTACACATACACATGCACACTCAGATTGAGATACACACACGCACACTCAGATAGAGATACACACACATACACACTCAGATTGAGGTAAACACACACACGCACACACACTCAGATTGAGATAGACACACACATGCACACACTCAGATTGAGACACACACACTCAGATTGACATACATACACACGCACACTCAGACTGAGATACACACACGCACACAAACACTCAGATTGAGATACATACACACATGCACACTCAGATTGTGATCCACACACAAACAAACTCAGATTGAGGTAAACACACACACGCACACACACTCAGATTGAGATACACACACACGCACATTCAGATTGAGATACACAAACACATGCACATTCAGATTGAGATACACACACACACACTCAGATTGAGATACACACACACATCCACACTCAGATTGAGATAATACACAAACACACTCAGATTGAGGTAAACACACACACGCACACACACTCAGATTGAGATACACACACACATCCACACTCAGATTGAGATAATACACACACACACTCAGATTCAGATACACACACACACGCATACACTCAGATTGAGATACACATACACATGCACACTCAGATTGAGATACATTCACACTCAGATTGACGTACACACGCACACTCAGACTGATACAGACACACACACACACACATTCAGATTGAGATACACACACACACACACACTCAGATTCAGATACACACGCACACACACTCAGGTTGAGATACACACACATACAGACACACACTCAGATTGAGATACACACACACATGCACACTCAGATTGAGATACACACACACATGCACACTTAGATTGAGATATCCACATACCCGCACACTCAGATTGAGATACACACACACACACACTCAGACTGAGATACACACACACATGAACACTCAGATTGAGATACACACACACTCAGATTGAGATACACACTCACACAAACACTCAGATTGTTATACAGACACAGACTCAGATTTAGATACACACACACATGAACACTCAGATTGAGATACACACACACACTCAGATTGAGATACACACACACACACAAACGCTCAGATTGATATACACACACACACTCAGATTTAGATACACACACACACACGCACACTCAGATTGAGATATGCACACACACTCAGATTGAGATACACACACTCATGCACACGCTCAGATTGAGGTACACATACACATACAGGCGCTCAGATTGAGGTACACGTACACATGCACACTCAGATTGAGATACACACACATGCACACTCAGATAGAGATACACACACATACACACTCAGATTGAGGTAAAAACACACACACACACACACACACTCAGATTGAGATAGACACACACACGCACACACTCAGATAGAGACACACACACTCAGATTGACATACATACACACGCACACTCAGACTGAGGTACACACACACGCACTCCGATTGAGATACATACACACATGCACAGTCAGATTGAGATCCACACACAAACACACTCAGATTGAGGTAAACACACACATGCACACACACTCAGATTGAGATACAGACACACATGCACACTCAGATTGAGATACACTCACAAACACACTCAGATTGAGGTAAACACACACACGCACACTCAGATTGAGATACACTCACAAACACACTCAGATTGAGGTAAACACACACGCACACACACACACTCAGATTGAGGTAAACACACAGACACACACACACTCAGATTGAGGTAAAAACACACACACTCAGATTGAGATACACACACACACTCACTCAGATTGAGATACACACAAACACACACTCAGATTGAGACACACACACACGCACACTCAGATTGAGATACACAGACACATACTCAGGTTGAGATACACACACACACTCAGATGGAGATACACACACGCACACTCAGATTGAGATACACACACACACTCAGATTGAGATAAAGACCTACACACACACACACACCCAGATTGAGATACACACATGCACACACAATCAGATTGAGATACACACACACACTCAGATTGAGATACACACACGCACACACATTCAGATTGAGATACACACACACACTCAGATTGAGATACACACATGCACACTCAGATTGAGATACAAACACACACGCACACTCACATTGAGATACACACGCACACACTCAGATTGAGATACATACACACATGCACAATCAGATTGAGATACACACACACATGCACACACTCAGATTGAGATACAGACTCG
This sequence comes from Prionace glauca, assembly GCA_037974335.1. NCBI lineage: Eukaryota > Metazoa > Chordata > Chondrichthyes > Carcharhiniformes > Carcharhinidae > Prionace > Prionace glauca. The sequence continues at coordinate 8,640,077 of CM075734.1, forward strand.
CACACTCAGATTGAGATACACATACACATGCACACTCAGATTGAGATACACACACACACGCACACTCAGATTGAGATACGCATATACCCGCACACTCAGATTGAGATACACACACACACACACTCAGACTGAGATACACACACAAACAGACACACACTCAGATTGAGATACACACACACACGCACACTCAGATTGAGATACGCATATAACCGCACACTCAGATTGAGATACACACACACACACACTCAGATTGAGATACACACACACACACACACTCAGACTGAGATACACACACACATGAACACTCAGATTGAGATACACACACTCAGATTGAGATACACATGCACACAAACACTCAGATTGATATACACACACATACTCAGATTTAGATACACATACATGCACACTCAGATTGAGGTAAACACACACACGCACACACACTCAGATTGAGATAGATACACACACGCACACACTCAGATTCAGATACGCACACGCACACTCAGACTGAGATGCACACACACACACAGTCAGATTGAGATACACATACACACACACACTCAGATTGATGTATGCACACACATGCACACTCAGATTCAGATACACACACACACGCACACTCAGATTCAGATACACACACACACATACACACACACACACTCACATTGAGATACACACACACTCAGATTGAGATACACATACACACTCAGATTGAGATACATATATACTCAGATTGAGACACACACACTCAGATTGACATACACACACACACTCAGACTGATACACACATACACACACACTCAGATTGAGATACACACACGCACACACTCAGATTCAGATACACACGCACACACACTCAGGTTGAGATACATTTACATACAGACACACACTCAGATTGAGATACACACACGCACACTCAGATTGAGATACGCTCATACCCGCACACTCAGATTGAGATACACACACATGAACAATCAGATTGAGATACACACACACACTCAGATTGAGATACACACACAAACACACTCAGATTGAGGTAAACACACACACGCACCCACACTCAGATTGAGAAACACACACACGCACACACTCAGATTGAGATACACACACACACTCAGATTGAGATACACACACACACAGTCAGATTGAGATACACACACACATGCACACCCAGATTGAGATACACATACACACACACACACTCAGATTGATGTATGCACACACATGCACACTCAGGTTCAGATACACACACACGCACACACTCAGATTGTGATACATACACACTCAGATTGAGACACACACACTCAGATTGACATACACACGCACACTCAGACTGATACACACACACACACTCAGATTGAGATACACACACGCACACACTCAGATTCAGATACACATGCACACACACTCAGGTTGAGATACACACACATACAGACACACACTGAGATTGAGATAGACACACACATGAACACTCAGATTGAGATACACACACACACTCAGATTGAGATACACACACACACACAAACACTCAGATTGATATACACACACACACTCAGATTTAGATACACACACACACACGCACACTCAGATTGAGATATGCACACAAACTAAGATTGAGATGCACACACACACTCAGATTGAGATACACACACTCATGCACACGCTCAGATTGAGGTACACATACACAAACAGGCGCTCAGATTGAGGTACACGTACACATGCACACTCAGATTGAGATACACACACATACACACTCAGATTGAGATAGACACACACTCAGATTGAGACACAAACACTCAGATTGAGATACACACACATGCACACTCAGATAGAGATACACACACATACACACTCAGATTGAGGTAAAAACACAAACGCACACACACTCAGATTGAGATACATACATACATGCACACTCAGATTGAGATACACACACACACACTCAGACTGAGATACACACACACATGAACACTCAGATTGAGATACACACACACTCAGATTGAGATACACACACACACACAAACACTCAGATTGATATACACACACACACTAAGATTGAGATGCACACACACACTCAGATTGAGATACACACACTCATGCATACGCTCAGATTGAGGTACACATACACAAACAGGCGCTCAGATTGAGGTACACGTACACATGCACACTCAGATTGAGATAGATACACACACGCACACACTCAGATTCAGATACGCACACGCACACTCAGACTGAGATGCACACACACACACAGTCAGATTGAGATACACATACACACACACACTCAGATTGATGTATGCACACACATGCACACTCAGATTCAGATACACACACACACGCACACTCAGATTCAGATACACACACACACATACACACACACACACTCACATTGAGATACACACACACACGCACACACTCAGATTGAGATACACATACACACTCAGATTGAGATACATATATACTCAGATTGAGACACACACACTCAGATTGACATACACACACACACTCAGACTGATACACACATACACACACACTCAGATTGAGATACACACACGCACACACTCAGATTCAGATACACACGCACACACACTCAGGTTGAGATACATTTACATACAGACACACACTCAGATTGAGATACACACACGCACACTCAGATTGAGATACGCTCATACCCGCACACTCAGATTGAGATACACACACATGAACAATCAGATTGAGATACACACACACACTCAGATTGAGATACACACACAAACACACTCAGATTGAGGTAAACACACACACGCACCCACACTCAGATTGAGAAACACACACACGCACACACTCAGATTGAGATACACACACACACTCAGATTGAGATACACACACACACAGTCAGATTGAGATACACACACACATGCACACCCAGATTGAGATACACATACACACACACACACTCAGATTGATGTATGCACACACATGCACACTCAGGTTCAGATACACACACACGCACACACTCAGATTGAGATACATACACACTCAGATTGAGACACACACACTCAGATTGACATACACACGCACACTCAGACTGATACACACACACACACTCAGATTGAGATACACACACGTACACACTCAGATTCAGATACACATGCACACACACTCAGGTTGAGATACACACACATACAGACACACACTGAGATTGAGATAGACACACACATGAACACTCAGATTGAGATACACACACACACTCAGATTGAGATACACACACACACACAAACACTCAGATTGATATACACACACACACTCAGATTTAGATACACACACACACACGCACACTCAGATTGAGATATGCACACAAACTAAGATTGAGATGCACACACACACTCAGATTGAGATACACACACTCATGCACACGCTCAGATTGAGGTACACATACACAAACAGGCGCTCAGATTGAGGTACACGTACACATGCACACTCAGATTGAGATACACACACATACACACTCAGATTGAGGTAAAAACACAAACGCACACACACTCAGATTGAGATAGACACACACTCAGATTGAGACACAAACACTCAGATTGAGATACACACACATGCACACTCAGATAGAGATACACACACATACACACTCAGATTGAGGTAAAAACACAAACGCACACACACTCAGATTGAGATACATACACACATGCACACTCAGATTGAGATACACACACACACTCAGACTGAGATACACACACACATGAACACTCAGATTGAGATACACACACACACTCAGATTGAGATACACACACACACACACAAACACTCAGATTGATATACACACACACACTCAGATTGAGATATGCACACACACTAAGATTGAGATGCACACACACACTCAGATTGAGATACACACACTCATGCATACGCTCAGATTGAGGTACACATACACAAACAGGCGCTCAGATTGAGGTACACGTACACATGCACACTCAGATTGAGATACACACACACACACTCAGATTGAGATACACACACATGCACACTCAGATAGAGATACACACACATACACACTCAGATTGAGGTAAAAACACACACGCACACACACTCAGATTGAGATAGACACACACGCACACACTCAGATTGAGACACACACACTCAGATTGACATACATACACATGAACACTCAGACTGAGATACACACACACACACTCAGATTGACATACATACACACATGCACACTCAGATTGAGATCCACACACAAACACACTCAGATTGAGGTAAACACACACACGCACACACACTCAGATTGAGATACACACACACACTCAAATTGAGATACACACACAAACACATGCAGATTGAGGTAAACACACAGGCACACACACACTCAGATTGAGATACATACACACGCACACTCAGATTGAGATACACAAACACATGCACACTCAGATTGAGATACACACACACACTCAGATTGAGATACACACACACACACTCAGATTGAGACACACACACACGCACACTCAGATTGAGATACACAGACACATACTCAGACTGAGATACACACACACCTTCAGATTGAGATACACACACACACTCAGACTGAGATACACACACACACTCAGATTGAGATACACACACGCACACACATTCAGATTGAGATACACACACACACTAAGATTGAGATACACACATGCACACACACTCACATTGAGATACACACACACATGCACACACTCAGATTGAGATAAACACACACACTCAGATTGAGATACACACACAAACACTCAGATTGAGATGCACACACACATGCACACACTCAGATTGAGATACACATACACATGCACACTCAGATTGAGATACACACACATACACGCACACACACTCAGATTGAGACACACACACTCAGATTGACATACACACGCACACTCAGACTGATACACATACACACACACACTCAGATTGAGATACACACACGCACACACTCAGATTCAGATACACACGCACACACACTCAGGTTGAGATACACACACAAACAGACACACACTCAGATTGAGAAACACACACACACGCACACTCACACTCAGATTGAGATACGCATATACTCGCACACTCAGATTGAGATACACACACACACTCAGATTTAGATACACACACATGCACACTCAGATTGAGGTAAACACACACACGCACACACACTCAGATTCAGATAGACACACACACGCACACACTCAGATTGAGACACACAGACACAGATTGACATACATCCACACGCACACTCAGACTGAGATACACACACACACACTCAGATTGAGATACACAAACACATGCACATTCAGATTGAGATACACACACACACACACTCAGATTGAGATACACACACACACTCAGATTGAGATAAAGACCTACACACACTCAGATTGAGATACACACACACACGCACACTCAGATTGTGATACATACATACACGCACACTCAGATTGAGATACACACACACACATTCAGATTGAGACTCACAGACACACACTCAGATTGAGATACACACACACACTCAGATTGAGACTCGCACACACACACTCAGATTGAGATACACACACACACGCACACTCAGATTGTGATACACACATATACGCACACTCAGATTGAGATACACACACACACACACACACACATTCAGATTGAGACTCACAGACACACACTCAGATTGAGATACACACACACACTCAGATTGAGAGACATACACACACAAACATACACACATACATTCAGATTGAGACACACACACACACTCAGATTGAGATATATACACACTCACACTCACACAGAGGCTGAGAAATGGAGTGAGAGAGAGACGTACTCACAGATAACAGGAGAGAGTCAGAGAGAAACTGGGGAGAGGCCAAGAGAATTTAAGGCATGTGGAGAGGCAGATAGAGAGAAAGTGTGGTGAGGAGGCAGGGACAATGATGGGGAGGCAGAGAGAGTGGGGGAGGGCAGATAGAGTGGATGGAATGCAGATAGAGTGGTGAGCGTTGGAGAGATTGGGATGGGGTGGAGAGAGAGAAAGTAGATAGGGAGGGGTTGAGAGATGGGAGAGTGGGGGAGAGAACAGAGGAATGGAATGAGCGAGTGGAAAGGGGTGGAGAGAGAGGGCAGTAAGGGCAGAGAGGAAGTGGGAAGGTGTAGAGAGGAAAAGCAGGGAGGGGGCAGAGAGAGAGCAGTGAGAGGTGGAGAGTGTGGGGACGGGCAGAGTGGGGAGTGATGAGCAGGGAGGTGGAGAGAAAGAGCAGGGAGAAGAGGAGGGATAGAGTGGGAGAAGAGAGAGAAAGGAGTGAAGAGAGAACAGGGAAGGGCAGAGAAAAAGAGCAGGAAGCACAGGGAGGGTGGACAGAGAGAGTGTGGGGAAGGTGGAAAGAGAGAGAGAGAGTGCGGGGAGGGCGGAGAGAGAGAGAGAGAGTGCGGGGAGGGCGGAGAGAGAGAGAGCGGAGTGGGTAAATGGCCACTTGGGATAAACCTTATTAATATATTCTCTGGAATATATTAATTGTTCTCTGGAAAAATCAAGCAGGCTGACGATACCTGAAAAGTTAACCGTGTGTATTGATAAAGGCCCCCTAGATCATTGATTATGGAATATTTCTGTGAGTCCTCATCCAGGTGTAACTGGAAATAAGCATGATTCACATCTAATTTCAAGAATGAGAGTCCCCATGCCAGCTTTGCAAATAAATCTTTGATCCAGGGAATCGGGTATTTGTCCTGTTGCAAATAGCAGTTTATTGTTTGTTTAAAGTCCTCGCAAAGATGGACTGAACCATATGGCTTCATTACAGGCACTACCGGTGTTGCCCATTCCACAAACTGGGCAAGTTTTTCTCATACCTTCTCATTCCAATCTTCTAATTTCTGTTTTAGCTTCTTCCCTTCGAGAAAACAGTAGCGGGCGGGCCTTGTAAAATTGCAGGACTGTATCCTGGTTGATGTGTAATGTCTCCTTTTATGGTTCTTAGCCCTTTTCGGAAAACCTCCGGGTATTTGAGCAGAACTTCATTCAAGTGACTATTTTCTAACTGGGAGATGTTCACCGAATCCAGGTGGATTTCCCTCAACCAGTTTCACCCCCCACTGGAATCAGGCCTGAGACTTTCACTACCATTAACGGTAACCTAACCAAGAGATAGGGACAAGAGTTGTACCCACAACTCTCAGGGGTTCCCCTGAGATAAGTCCTCATTCTGGCTGATGTTTGATTAAAATCCAGCGTGAATTTTACTGGACACTGACTCTCCGTATCAGCCTTCATTAATACTGGCCATCCACTGAATCTTACGATTATCTGAACTGGGTCCGATTTACACATTGCTGTGCAGTTTAATCGTTCCTCGTCAGATGTAGGAGAACCTTCCTGTGTACGCACTCTTCCAGATACTGGCCTATGTCTTGTTTTCCAAAATCCAGGTCTTGAAAGCTTACTTTGCTGCTCTGACTCTGCATGTCAGCAACAAGTACAGTGCCCTTCTGGGCGGGATTCTGAAAGAACTGTCTGGTCAAAGCTTGGCCTTGCTTTAGAAGTGTAGTGTGGCAGGGTACCTTGCAATCATCTGCCCCACTTGCTGCATTTTCCAAGGCTGTAGCGCCTGTTTGCAGTCCAGTTGGGCTTCAGCCAACAGTTGTTTCTGAATAGTTACATTATGTATCCAGCATACCGATCTGTCTCTTAGCATCTCATTGAGCATCACCCCGAACCCGCCAGACATCTCAATCTTGTTAGGAGACCCATAACAGACTCCCCTGTCTCCCGGAGCACTGAGTAAAACAGTACCTCCTGAGGATTAGGGTCATATTAGGTCCGCCAATTCCCGGAAGGTTTTGATATCAGGTGCCTCCGGGAAAGTTAAGCTGCGAATAATGGCAAACGCCAAACAGTCCACAAGTGGTCAGAGGAATGAGCCCCTGCTTTTTGTTGATGGAAAGTATTCGTCATGGAGTTCGGTTACGAGTGGTGTGCCTCAGGGATCTGTGTTGGGGCCACTGCTGTTTGTAATTTTTATTAATGATCTGGATGAGGGTATAGTTGGGTGGATTAGTAAGTTTGCTGACGACACCAAAGTCGGAGGTGTGGTAGATTGTGAGGAAGGGTGTCATAGTTTGCAGGATGACTTAGAAAGGATGCAGAGTTGGGCTGAGAGGTGGCGGATGGAGTTTAATGTGGAGAAGTGTGAGATAATTCATTTCGGTAGGAGCAACAGATGTGTTGAGTATAGGGCTAACGGGAGGACTTTGAATAGTGTGGAGGAGCAGAGGGATCTAGGTGTATGTGTACATAGATCCCTGAAAGTTGGGAATCAAGTAGATAAGGTTGTTAAGAAGGCATACGGAGTCTTGGCGTTTATTGGTAGGGGGATTGAATTTAGGAGTCGCAGCGTCATGTTGCAACTGTACACAACTCTGGTGCGGCCGCACTTGGAGTTTTGTGTGCAGTTCTGGTCCCCACATTACAGGAAGGATGTGGAGGCTTTGGAGAGGGTGCAGAGGAGGTTTACCAGGATGTTGCCTGGTATGGAGGGAAGGTCCTATGAGGAGAGACTGAGAGATTTGGGGTTGTTTTCGCTGGAAAGAAGGCGGCTAAGAGGGGATCTCATTGAAACATATAAGATGATTAGAAGTTTAGACAGGGTAGATAGTGATAGTCTTTTTCCTCTGATGGAGAAAGCTAGCACGAGGGGGCATGGCTTTAAATTAAGGGGGGGTAGTTATAGGATGGATGTCAGGGGTAGGTTCTTTACCCAGAGGGTGGTGAGGGACTGGAATGCCCTGCCTGCTGCATTTGTAAATGCACCTAGTTTGGGGGCGTTTAAGAGATCTGTGGATAGGTTTATGGATGAAAAGGGATTGGTATAGGCTAGTGGGTCATTGTTTTGTAACTGGTCGGCGCAACATCGTGGGCCGAAGGGCCTGTTCTGCGCTGTAATGTTCTATGTTCTATGTTCTATCTGCCACAATCTCCTCAATCAGCCCTAAAGAAGTATCTCATGCCCTCCACATATTGGGCCCAGTCCCCCACAGCACAGTCTAATTTCCCAAATAGAGGCATGATGCCTGAAAATGGCTTATCCCCAGTGTGTAACCGGCTGTTAGTGAGCAAGTACCGTTGGGTCGTTCATTTTCCTCCTCACCATTGGAATAGCTCTTCTGAGATGGTATTCCTTCACCAGATTCCCTTTATTTACAATCTCTACTCAGACTGCTCCTGCTACACAGTCAGAACCCAAAGTGCCAGAAGACCCGACATTCCCATCTTTATATACAGGTGAGACTCCCTGATCGGGCAGGCAATTCCAACCTCAATCAAGGAGCTCATACTCCCAAGAGGCCAAACTCATTGTTCTCCTTGAAGACATTACAGAGCGGAGAGGGGCAGCGAGAGCAAAGTGGGGTGAGGAAGAAGGAGAGAGAGAGGAGAAGGGTGGAGAAAAAGAGGTGGGGGGGGGGTGGAGAGAAGACAGAGCAGGAAGGTGCAGAGATATGGGAGGAGCAGAGAGAGAGGAAAGGAGAGAGAGCAGGAAGTGGAGGGGGAGAGCAGGAAGGGCTGAGAGACCAGGGAGAGGCAGAGAGAGGGAGAGTGCGGAGGGACAGAGGGAGGTGGGAGGAGGAGACAGTGAACAGGAAGGGCCAGACGGAGGGTGGGTAGAGGCAGATTGAGAGCAGAAGGAAGGGTGGAGTGAGAGCACATTGGGGTAGAAAATCAGAGCACAATGAGGAGCGGAAAGAGAGCGGGAAGAGTGGAGAGTGTGTGGGGAAACATGGAGAGAGAGAGAGCGCAGGAAGAGGTGGAGAGAGAGAGTGGGAAGAGGTGGAGAGAGAGAGAGTGGGAAGAGGTGGAGAGAGAGAGAGTGGGAAGAGGTAGAGAGAGAGGGAGTGGGAAGAGGTGGAGAGAGAGAGAGAGCGGCAAGAGGTGGAGAGAGAGAGTGGGAAGAGGTGGAGAGAGAGAGAGTGGGAAGAGGTGGAGAGAGAGAGTGGGAAGAGGTGGAGAGAGAGGGAGTGGGAAGAGGTGGAGAGAGAGAGTGGGAAGAGGTGGGGAGAGCGGGGAGATGTACTGAGAGTGGTGGAGATACACACAGAGTGGGGGAGATGTACAGAGTCAAACTGAGTGTGAGGCCCAGGGAGAGTGGGGCAAGTAGGAGAGAATGAGGTGTACAGCGAGAATGAGAGAGTAGCAGAGACAGAGTTGTGGACAGAGAGTGACAATGAATGAGAGACAGAGAGCGAGAGAAAAGTGGACACTCAGAGACAGCAGCACATAGCTAGAGGCACAAATAAAGAGGCAGACAGAGAGGCAGAGCAAGGCACTGGGAGACAGGGAGAGACACAGTAAAAAGTCTGACAACACCAGGTTTTAGTCCAACCTATTTATTTGATAATATACTCACAAGCTTTCGAGGGGACTGCCTCTTTGTCAGGTGAATGGAGAGTTCTGGCCTCAGACAGAGCATATAAAGCACAGACAGTTTAGAGATTGCTAATCAGTAATCTCTAAACTGTCTGTGTTTTATATGCTCTGTCTGTCTGAGGCCAGAACTCTCCATTCACCTGACAAAGAGGCAGCCCCCTCGAAAGCTTGTGAGAATATTATCAAATAAATCGGTTGGACTAAAACCTGGTGTTGTCAGACTTTTTACTGTGTTTACGCCAGTCCAACGCCGGCATACCCACATCAGAACAGGGAGAGAAACAGAGAGTGGAAAAATGAAATGATTTCGTCCTTCCTTCCCTACCTGTTGGTACACTGAGCCTCTGTTGATCTGTGCACGCCCTGGTGCGTCCAGTTGTACAACAGGAGTGAGAGTGCCAAGGAATGAAACAGAACACAGCCAGGATCTGCTGTGTGTTATTAGTTGGCCAGGTATCAAGAGAGACGGAGGCGGAGGGAGAGTGGGACAGAGAGAGAAAGACTGGTAACTGCGGAAAGCACACCCCCACCCCCCTCTACCCCACTCACTGTCACTCCGCAGGCAGCAGGATTTCATTGCACTGACTGGAGATTTTAAATGCAGCTTTTCAAAATCTGGAAACCATGTCAACAAGCGCGGATTGGAACTGCTGGGATTCCTGTATCATTAGATATCCAGTTTCTTTTCAAATCAACTCTAATGCTGACATATCGGTGGAGTAACAGAACAACAGAAACCTGAGTAAAGCACCGAGACTGGTTAACCCTCTCACCCACCTCTCCCCATTGACACACACCGGGCAGTCTGTTCCCCTATCGGAGGGGGGATTAACCCTCTCACCCACCTCTCCCCATTGACACACACCGGGCAGTCTGTTCCCCTATCGGAGGGGGGTTAACCCTCTCACCCACCTCTCCCCATTGACACACACCGGGCAGTCTGTTCCCCTATCGGAGGGGGATTAACCCTCTCACCCACCTCTCCTCATTGACACACACCGGGCAGTCTGTTCCCCTATCGGAGGGGGGATTAACTCTCTCACCCTCCTCACCCCATTGACACACACCGGGCAGTCTGTTCCCCTATCGGAGGGGGATTAACCCTCTCACCCACCTCTCCCCATTGACACACACCGGGCAGTCTGTTCCCCTATCGAAGGGGGATTAACCCTCTCACCCACCTCCGCCCCATTGACACACACCGGGCAGTCTGTTCCCCTATCGGAGGGGGGATTAACCCTCTCACCCACCTCTCCCCATTGACACAGACTGGGCAGTCTGTTCCCCTATCGGAGGGGGGATTAACCCTCTCACCCACCTCTCCCCATTGACACACACCGGGCAGCCTGTTCCCCTATCGGAGGGGGATTAACCCTCTCACCCACCTCTCCCCATTGACACACACCGGGCAGTCTGTTCCCCTATCGGAGGGGGATTAACCCTCTCATCCACCTCTCCCCATTGACACACACCGGGCAGTCTGTTCCCCTATCGGAGGGGGGATTAACCCTCTCACCCACCTCTCCCATTGACACACACCGGGCAGCCTGTTCCCCTATCGGAGGGGGGATTAACCCTCTCATCCACCTCTCCCCATTGACACACACCGGGCAGCCTGTTCCCCTATCAGAGGGGGATTAACCCTCTCACCCACCTCTCCCCCATTGACACACACCGGGCAGTCTGTTCCCCTATCGGAGGGGGGATTAACCCTCTCACCCACCTCTCCCCATTGACACACACCGGGCAGTCTGTTCCCCTATCGGAGGGAGGGATTAACCCTCTCACCCACCTCTCCCCATTGACACACACCGGGCAGCCTGTTCCCCTATCGGAGGGAGGGATTAACCCTCTCACCCACCTCTCCCCATTGACACACACCGGGCAGCCTGTTCCCCTATAGGAGGGGGGATTAACCCTCTCACCCACCTCTCCCCATTGACACACACCGGGCAGTCTGTTCCCCTATCGGAGGGAGGATTAACCCTCTCACCACCTCTCCCCCATTGACACACACCGGGCAGTCTGTTCCCCTAATCGGAGGGGGGATTAACCCTCTCACCCACCTCTCCCCATTGACACACACCGGGCAGTCTGTTCCCCTATCGGAGGGAGGATTAACCCTCTCACCCACCTCTCCCCATTGACACACACCGGGCAGCCTGTTCCCCTATCAGAGGGGGGGATAAACCCACTCACCCACCTCTCCCCATTGACACACACCGGGCAGCCTGTTCCCCTATCGAAGGGGGATTAACCCTCTCACCCACCTCTCCCACCTGCAATATTTAAAATAAATGCCAGCGAGCAGTTGTTGTATTTGGAAGTATTTGTTTTATTTAATGTTTGGAGGGGGTGAGGTGTTTGCAAGACTCTGATCCCTTTCCCACTGTTGGGGTGCCGCCTCCCGTGGCCGATCAGCCGCCCAGTCCTCACTCAATCCTCCAGATTGCGGAACGCATTTGCATCTCATCGTGGAGCTGAGCATAGTCTGCCCTTATCTTCGCCTCACCGTCCTTGGCTGGATCCTGGTGAGGAATAAGAGAGGGAATGAGAAAGAGAGAGAGTAAAAACGGAGAGGGGGAGGGAGAGCTGTCGATAGATTGCAGCAGAAGTCAGTCATTCATCCCTCAAATCTGCTTCGCCATTCAACATTTTTTAAAAATTCATTTATTAGTGTCACAAGTCGTCTTACATTAACACTGCAATGAAGTTACTGTGAAAATCCCCTTGTGGCCACACTCCGGCACTTGTTTGGGCGCACTGAGGGAGAATTTAGCACGGCCAATGCACCTCACTGGAGGAAACCCACACAGACATGGGGAGAACATGCAGAGTCTGCACAGACAGTTACCCAAGCCAGGGATTGAACATAAGAACATAAGAACATAAGAAATAGGAGCAGGAGTAGGCCATCTGGCCCTTCGAGCCTGCCCCGCCATTCAATAAGATCATGGCTGATCTGTCGTGGCTCAGTTCCACCTTCCCACCCTCTCCCCATAACCCTTAATCCCTTCTCTTATCAAAAACCCATCAACCCGCGCCTTAAAAATATTTAGCGAGGCAGCCTCCACCACTTCAACGGGCAGAGAATTCCAGAGATTCACCACCCTTTGAGTGAAGAAGTTCCTCCTCAACTCCGTTCCAAACCGCCCCCCTTTTATCTTGAGGCTGTGCCCCCTAGTCCTACTGTCTTTTTTGAGCGGGAAGAGTCTCTCCACCTCTATCCTATCCATCCCATTCATCATCTTATACGTCTCAATGAGATCTCCCCTCATTCTTCTAAACTCTTCTAAACCCGGGTCCCTGGCACTGTGAGGCAGCAGTGCTAACCACTGTGCCCAGATTGAGACAAAGAGACACTCGTAGGGATAGATGGGGGAGAGAGAGAGAGAGAGTGATGGAAAGGAACTATTATTTACTCTCACTGGACCATTATTTAAATGGTAAAAAAAAATTGCAGCATGCAGAGGGTGTCCTTGTGCAGGAATCTCAAGGAGTTGGTTTGCAGGTTGCAGCAGGTAATTAAGGAGGCAAATGGAATTTTGTCCTTCATTGCGAGAGGGATGGAGTTTAAAAACAGTGAGGTTATGTTACAGTTGTATAAGGTGCTGGTGAGGCCACACCTGGAGTACTGTGTACAGTTTGGTCTCCTTACTTGAGAAAGGATATACTGGCACTGGAGGGGGTACAGAGGAGATTCACTAGGTTGATCCCGGAGTTGAGAAGGT